>CM074725.1:153356448-153501448 GCA_037306005.1 Rhinophrynus dorsalis
CAGTGATTGTCAGGGGGATTGCAGGTAGTCTGTGGCTAGTCAACATGGTTAACTTGAGTCGCACTACAATACAAGTGAACCTAGCCTTAGACATCATTGGTGACAAAACTAGTGTGTGTAAAGAAAGAAAGTTAATATGGACCCTGTGTTCCAGAAAAAGATTGCCTATACATTCATGTGAAATCCAAGTTTAACTGTTTGAGTTCCAATGAGGTGTCCATAGCAATGTGTTGGATAACACTCTGGCACTGAAAGGGTTTCAATCAGATTTAAAGTTTCCTGTGCAGATGATGACTGGAAGTATAAACTATTTGAATGTTTATGCCTTTTTTTTTCTTTTACTTTTAGCAGTTAGTTTCTCTTAAGAGATCGCCTTCTAACGTCTTAATTATCTTTCCCTGTCCTGTTTCCAGATCATGAGCTTGGAGGGAGTTGAATAAACCTCATTTCATATTGCTGGAGTCTCCAGAGGACAAGGCTTCAGAAAAAAGACACTTCAGAGAGGAAAAAAAACGCTGGGATTAAACGTCTTCTCTTTGAACTAAAGCAGAATCGTGGTTTTGATAACAAGCAAATATTCCCCCAGCAGATGAAAGAAATGAACTGGGGGGGGACAGAGAGGGCCAGTTATTGACATACAATATGTTCAGTTTCTGGAGCTCGCTTGCAAGAACAGAGGGAGAAATTCCAAATTACAATAATCAAGGATGATCTACAAAGCTACAGTGAAAATCCATAGGGTACAATATACACATGGGTGATTATTTTGTCACAATTCATTCGGAAAGGAAAATAGAGGAAAGTAGAGTCAAAAGGAAAAAACTACTGGAGCAAGAGAGTAGGAGCAGCAGAGGGTTGAAGATGTTACGGGGAAGAGCAGGATAGGATTTATGAAAGGTGTGGGGATGGAAGGGGAAAGGAGTTGGTACAGTGGGTAACTATAGGGGTCGCAACCGTGACCGGGCTTGTCACTCCAGGGACCCAGCTGCCCTCAGCGACCCCCTCCTCCTGGTGCCGCAATCTCCCTCTGGCGCTCTAGTAATGCAGAGTGCTGGGAGATGACATCATCTCCCAGCGCTCTGCATTACAGAAGAGGACAGCACGGAAGCACATCGCGCCAGCCCGTCTCTCCTGCCACTCCACTGGACCACCAGGGATTGGGAGGCAGGAAATGGAGGCATTGTGGAGGGCCTGGGGGCCAATGTGTTCGGGGGTTGGGGGGGCCCATGGCACTTCTTGCACCAGGGCCCGGACCGTTCTAGTTACGCCTCTGAGTTGGTATGTGAAGGATAGGGTAGGTGAAGGTGCGAGGAAGGGAAAGAGAAGATAGGGGGAAGAAGTGGGGATAATAGAAAGAGGGTTAGGGAACAGAATGTTAACGGGAGGGTAAAGGTGTGGGGGGGGGTGTAAAAATGTAACTGAAAGGGTTGTGGGAAGAAGTGTGGATGATGAAAGAAGGTAGGGGGAATGAATGGGGATAACAACGTGTAAGGAGAAGGAGTGGGGACAAGCAGAAGAGGGTAGGGTGTTCAAAAAGTCACCAGCTTCAAAAGCGACACATCAGAATCTCACCCGAATCAAAAGGGCGAGATTCTTATGTTGTCTCGTAAAACGTCACCTCCATCCACTGGCCGCATACTGCCACATCCAGACGAGCTATCAAGAGATGGCTTTTCCGCACGCTCTGTGTGGAAAGCTGCCTTGGAACCAGCAGCCTGTAAACACTGAGTGGATTTAAACCTTTTCAACTCCTGACTAGGATATGCGGTAGTGCGCTATAACTATACACATTTGTTTATTTTAAGGGGAGAATCATAAGAATACTATCAGAAATTGGAAAGCATACAGATTATAATCCAGTCTATTACATTACCTAGTACATTTACTGTTGCCAACAGTATCATTGTTCCTCAAGTTTTGCTAAGGATAGCATGAATGTTGTTCTTGTATTGTGATTTTAATAGTTACGTTCATTTATATAGGTGCTCCTAGTACTCCCACTTCACACATGACCCCATCTCTAACCTCATCCACTGTTCCCTGGATTACAATAGGCAAGCACAAAGGAGATTTTAACCACTTGGATGGTAGAGGGTAGATGGTACAAGCATGGGAGTAAGAGGAGAAATGGGTAGAGATTGGGTGCAAATGGTGCAGAGTGATGTGGTGGCAAGGAAGCTTTCCAAACAGAGCTTGGAGCCTCCGATCTCTTGATAGCTCGTCTGGATGCAGCAGTACGGGGGCAGTGGATGAAGGCAACGTCTTACGAGACAGCATAAGAATCTCACTCATTTGATTCGGGCGAGATTCTGATGTGGTGCTTTTGAAGCTGGCTACCTAGTTATAGCACTCGCTTAAATGTCACACGCTCTTATACATGCAACATTTCAAAAGGATACCGGGTGGGGGAAGGTATGGGGATGGGCAGAAGAGAGTAGGGGAAGGATTGGGGGATGAGCAAAAGTGGTAGGGTGGAAGAGTAGGAACTGGCAGTTCAGGTAGGGTGAAGGTACATGGATGGGCAGGAAAGAAAAAGGGGAAGGTGTGAGATGAGGGGGAAGGTGTGGGAATGTGTGTAAAAGGGTTGGGAGGAAGGAACAGGGATGAAAGGGAAAAGGGTAGGAGGAAATAGTGGGGATGGGAGGCAGAGGGTAAGGAAAAGGTGTTTGAATGGGTGAGAAAAAATGGATGGAGGTATGAGAATGGGAATAAGAGGGCAGGAGAAAGTGTGGTTGGGGTAAGAGAGTAAAGGAAGGGGTAGGTACAAGCATGAAATGGGAAGGGGTGGCAAGGTGTATGAAGTAATGGGGATGAAGACATGGGGGGACGGATAGAAGAGCAGGGGGTGGGCATGAATGTGTAAGAAAACTGCATGGGTGTGAGAACTAACAGAAAAAGGTGAGGATGGCTGTAAATCAACTATTGGCTGTGAGAATGATGGGAATTGTAGTTCAGCAACAGAAGTTTGCAATCAATTCCAGACAGGAGGGGAGAAATGGATGAGAGTAGGGAGAAAGAATGAGCCAAAAGGTGAAAGAAGGCAAGATAAATGGTGGGAATTGGTTTTAAAATGTCGGTGTGAAGCTGGGTGGTAAAGGGGAGGAAGGAGAGGTTAGGGTGGGAATGAAAAGGGGTTGGGGGATGGGTAAGAGAGGGCAACGGAATGGGAAAGTGGGCAAGAGAGTGAGAGGGAATATGGGTGGGAGAGGGCAAGAGAGGGCAAATATTGATATAGAAAGCAGGAAAAGGAGTGGAAGAATGCTAATCAGATGAAATAAAGACTGACAAGCCATACATGGATAAGACGCAGAGTAACATCTCTTACCAGGGCCAACACATTGAGGAACTCCCGGGTGTCAAAGTGCAGCAGGGTGCGGATATACGGGTAAACCTCCTCTTCACGAGGAGCTTCTGGCGAGTGCAAGCGGATGAGGAACTCAAAGACCTGGTGAAACAATTTGACAAGGGTATGAAATTAGGAATCGGCAATTAATCAAAAGCAACTTTATCACATTTGCTACCAAAGTGTCTTGTGAAGTGCTGTTGAGTTTTATGGCAATAAACGGTGACCCTAGAGTAAAACTATTAAATATATATTCACTACCGTTCAAAAGCTTAGGGTCACTCAGAAATGTCCCTGTTTTCCATCAAATGAGTTTCAAAATGAATAAGAAATACAATCAATACATTGACAAGGTTAGAAATAATGATTTTTAATTTAAATAACAGTGTCCTTTAAACTTTGCTATCATCAAAGAATCCTCCATTTGCAGCAATTACAGCCTTGCAGACCTTTGGCATTCTAGTTGTCAGTTTGTTGAGATAATGTGAAGAGAGTTCACCCCATGCTTCCTGAAGCACCTCCCACAATGTGGTTTGGCTTGATGGGCACTTCTTACGTACCATACGGTCAAGCTGCTCCCATAACAGAAACAAGGACATCTCTAAGTGATCCCAAACTTTTGAACAATGGTGTATATTTTTTAAATCTTTGACTAATATGAGAACTTTAGTTAATGTTTTATTTTTTAGGAATTTATTTTGTTAAAGGACAGTGAAGAGTAGCAAAATAACTTCATATTAATACATGCTTGTAATCAATAACTGCCCTTTACAAAAATTCTAGTCATAATTTCTACTTAAAAATAAGTTAGCCACTATGGATTTTGCCCTTGTGCCTTAATCTAAGAGATAGCACTTTCAATCCGCCCTCTATGTCATGTCTGTGGAGGCCGACATGAATGTTTTTATTTAAATTAAGCAGGCAGAGTGCATAAAGACATGTGTAACGCATCCTTTATTTGTTCTTTAAATGGATACGATTATGTTAGGCAGATAACATTCAAGAGGTTATAATGAGATGACTCCAATATAATTTTTAAAAATATGTGTTTTGCCAAATGACTCCATAAAGATAAAGGCTAGTATGAACTAGAGAAGGAATGGCAAAGTTGCAAGATAAATTAACCCTTTGAGTGCAAGAGGGGTACACAAAGCAATGCACTGTGTAGCCTCTGGCACTGAAAAGGTTAAAGGGATAGTAATACTTCGTTTTAACTTTATTTTATTTTGTAGGCATTAAAAAAACATGAAGAATGATATAAGTCTTATCTCTCAAACCTTTATGGTGTAAGAGATATTCACAAGCAAAGTTTCCCCTCCCGCCCCTTTTACCTAGTGTAAGCCATCTCTTCTCAGATGTGGAATCTGGTTGAAAGACCAGACAGATAACAACAGGGGACAAGCTTCTTTCTATTAGAACAATGAAAGCCCTGCCCCCCTTGACAAGCTTTTCAGGTTTCTCCCTTATCTTAATTGAAGATTGTCCCTCTCTGCAGTCTACCTGGGCACCTCCCTTCTGATCTGGTTGAACAGTGGGGGATACTTTGTTTGTGAATATCTCTTAAACCATAAAGGTTTGAGAGATAAGACTTATATCATTCTTCATGTTTTTTTAAATACCTACAAAATAAAATAAAGTTAAAATGAAGTATTACTATCCCTTTAAGGCCTGGAAAAGGAGAGGTGTTCTTATGAACAGTTCAGTCTAAATATAACACATTTACATTGGGTCTATAAGAGATTCTCTCAATTACCAGGCCTTCACATCAATTCACTTATTGTGCTCAGCACTACAAAGCAATGTAATTTACCAAGAACCTTTCCCACATATGCCCAAAGAAAATAACAGAGCCATTCTGGGCCAAGACAACTGCACCAAAGGGAACCGATAATAATTAACCTAACTTCCAAATTATTTAAATGGAGCTTTTAAACAACTGGCAGTCAATGGGGTTAAAAAGGCTCATTTAAATAACTGGCACTTCGCATTTCTCCCATGTGTTCCCCAAAATATCTCCAACTGTCTTGGTGAATATGACCCTTTGTGTCAAAAACATGGTACTAGTACTAACGTGTATGCAAATGGCCATCAAACGGAATCTGTGTATGAGCTGCACATTGAGACAAGCCATGTACCAATGTAGTGCAACAGCAAACTTCATTGAGGTGGAGGTAAGTTGACTCCCTCGCTCAAAGAATTGCAATCAGAAAACTGCCAGTGTTCTGGTAGGTAGGATATTGGTGAAAGTACACAATCAGAATAAATATGCTGATAATTAAAATATAAGTCAAGGGTAGTCTAAATCTATGGACCAACTGTTGGAGACTAGATCTCCCATCCTCCCCAACCAGTCAAAGTCTCCATAAGCTGGAGGCCCAATGATTGACTACCCTTGACACAGGCGGATGTCATCCAATAAAATAACACATTACACCTCTCAAATCAAACTTAAACATTAAGGGGTGAAAACGCAAAGAAAACTTTTTTTTTGTTTGTTTAAATAAAGGTGGCACATATATGAATCCTCAAGTACAGATGGTAAATGCAAATCCCAGGAGATAAATTTGAACGTTCCAGTAACAGAAAATGCACCAAGGATATAAACAAAAGCTAAAGATCAACTATTTGTGAGGTGAATAACCTGTAGTTCCCCAGGTGTTGTTACACTACATCTCCCATCACACTCTGCCGGCCAATGGACCACTGAGTATGATAAAAGATGTAGAATTGGCAATAAGTCAAGTGGTGGTCAAACTATGCCCCTCCAACTGTTGAGGACTGTAACTCCCTTCATTCAGTCATTTGCAAGTTGGCTGAGGATAATGGGCATTGAAGTCCTCAAAAGCTTAAAAACTTTAGGTAGTTCACTTCTGGATTAGTCTCTCTTGTACAAGTAGAGTGGCACTGACCTGATTTTTCACCAGTGGCACAAGGTCTTCTGGGATATCTCCCAAAGGATAAGCTCGTCCAGCTAGACTGGAGCTGTGAGAGAAAAAAAAGAGAATAGAGACTTCAGACTTGCATAGAGCATTGTATTTGTCAGGTCCCTCTGTATAAAAAATACTAGAGATAGGATGACCTAAGCCAGTTCGACCTGTGACAAGACAACCTAAATAATCTTGTTTGTGCAATCACCGTTGTCAATAAAGATGAAGATCTGTAGAGCAAGGATTTTCAGTTCCATTCCTCTGAATGTACAAAGAGTGCAAGCTTTCAGGATTTCATCAGAAGATCACAAGTGATTTAATTAGCACAAGTGAATCCATCACTACAACTGATCCACAGATTGATTAACACGTGCTAATGTTCACCAAAAGTCATCCAAGACAGCAACAACCATAAAGCTAGGAGGCTGTAACTGCACCCAGAAATATGCAACCTTACTCTCTAATAGTTTTTCAATGAGGGGTTTCCCAAAAGCTGTAAAGCCCTTGTTTCATTCAGTGGGAAAAGTCACTACCCTATTATATTTTAAGGTAAGAGACTTGGGGACAAAGTAAAAACACAGTTGTTTTAATTTCTTTTTTACCTTCTTGAGGACAAGAAGTGTGTGCAATGTGTTGTTTTGCAATGCACTGTACATTTTTCTGGTTCTCAAGAGGATAACATATTAGCTCACTACCCCTTTAACCCCTTAAGAACCATTGCAATTTATAAAGTGTGCTGTTTTGGACACATTCTCTGTCACTCATTGGGCCTGTCATCAGACGCTCCCCTCCTGCATTCCAATTGGAGGTGGAATGCAGGAGACAGATGAGTCAAAACGTTGAATGGATGGAGGGGCAAAAGGTAAGAGAAAGTGGCGAATGGGAGGGGAGGAGTGGGCACAGAAGAAGGGATGTGGAAGTGATGAGGTGAACATGTGAGGCCGAAGGAACACAGCAGAAAGTGGAGATGAACAGAGTGAGTGCTAAAAAAAAGGGAGGGACAACACATAGAGGAGGTGGTGGTAAATGGGAGGGAGGACATGTACACAGGGGTTTGTGAATGGGACACAGGGGTTTGTGAAAGGGAGATGGATGTGAAACTCCTACCTCCATCCCCCTGCCCACCCCCATCAAAATCATGCCATCTCGTATGTTGGAAACAGACAGAAAGGAGGAGATTAGCATATCTCCTCCTTACTGCCGCCCTGGAGTGTGGCAGACAGGGCTGGAGAATTCTCTGTCACGTGACTGACAACTCTTTTATAGTATAGATGTATAGATATTCTGGGCTTTAGCACGAAAGACACATAACTAGGATTAGTTGTGCTGTAAAATAAATTAAAGGGATAGTAATACTTAAGATGTAAAACAATATGTGTTATAAGGTTTATGTCCCCGAATAAAACAAGGGTACGCCCACCGCTGAGAGATATTTTATTAAAAAATTATAACAGCTCAAACTTAAATGTTTAGGCGCAATATCACAGTGGCCTGAAAATTTACAGTGGCGCTGTTGCTATCCTACCCTATGGTAGGATGGTGTAGCAACAGCACCACTATACATTTTCAGGCCATTGTGATATTGCACCTAAAAAATAAAAGTATGGACTGTTATAATTTTTAATAACATATTTCTAAGCAATGGGAGTACCCTTGTTTTACTCAGGGGGATAAACCCTTCAACAAATGTTTTTTACATTTTAAGTATTACTATCCCTTTAAGAGCTTCTTATACCTAAAGGTATAATTTCCCCTTCATTTCAGGCAAGAGGGCTGCTAGGTTCCCAAGAGACATGGGGCTTAGGCTAATTTAATGCATTATTAATGAACCATGGTGAGCACTTGCACCATTGCATGCCCTAACTTGGCAAAAAGATCCAGTGCTTTCAGCATGAAACTTGGGGCTTTAGTTCCCTTAGCCAGTACATAGCTATGCTTCTAATGTCAGGGAGAAGGAGAAGATAACTGATTCTTGCAAACCAGACAGCAATGTACAGATTAACCATGTAGCCATTGGATATATCAGTGCTTAGAATGCAAATACAAACCTAGTGATTTAAGATGGCTGAGAATGGACACTCACCTGATATAAACTAGGAGCTTGTTCCCCATCACTACTTGCTCATCTGGAAGAGAAAGAATATGGCTTTGTGGGATAACATAAGGACTAGATTAATTCTTTAAAGGGATAGTAATACTTCGTTTTAACTTTATTTTATTTTGTAGGCATTAAAAAAACATGAAGAACGATATAAGTCTTATCAAGCAAAGTTTCCCCTCCCGCCCCTTTTACCTAGTGTAAGCCAGCTCTTCTCAGATGTGGAATCCAGTCAATAGATCAGACAGATAACAGAAGGGGACAATCTTCTTCCTATGAGAACAATGAAAGCCCTGCCCCCCTTGACAAGTTTTTCAGGTTTTTCCCCTATCGTAATTGAAGATTGTCCCTCTCTGCAGTCTACCTGGGCATCTCCCTTCTGATCTGGATGAGCAATGTTACATCAGTAAAAGGGGCGGGAGGGGGATACTTTGTCATTAAATTACTCTTGAACTACAACTCTGACAGAATTGAAATAACACTCTCCAAAGTCCAAATACTGTGATGATTAATTAGAGCTGCTTTTATATGAAACATTACTATCCCTTTAAGGAGCAAAACAATGTAATCTGATGTCATGATTTGTCTGCCAAGTCTACATTGTGTGAAGTTATTTGTAATTGTGAAGATGGCAATTATACTGACTGAAAGCCATCAGTAATGGTACTGCTTCACCTCGGGTCAGGAGGTGGTAATCTGCTGACCGTAGTGTAATAGTATCTTGCACCCAATATTTATCTTGATATGTGGCTAGACCTCCAACAAATATTTTGTCTTCATATTGATAAATATACACCTTTTCCTAAAGTAGGTGATCTATTAAGAAACAAATCCTGTCCATGTCCCCTGGTAACAAAATGTACTGTGCAGTAAATGTTAATGCCAGTCAACTACAGGGATATAGTATATGCTTCTGCTCCAAACAATTCATGTTTGCAAACGTATCACAATATAGAATTCATCATTGTGATAATGTTTACAGAACTCAGTTGGCTAACACTTGAATCCAGATGTACCCTTCACCTTTGTTGCCCAGTTTTTATAACCAATTCTGTGGAAAGCTAACACACTACATGAGCAGTATGCTTACTTCAGCTCTTCATACTTCCTATAACCTCCTCTCCAACATCAGCAACTCACTGACTATTCCATGCTACAAGAAAAAAAGCAGGTCGATCTACCTTTTACTACAGAGTTCAGAAAGCCTGGAATAACCTATGAAAAAAAAATATTCACCCAGTTCAAAATCCTTAAATAATTGCTTCTTTAGATATAAACACTTTTTTAACCTCTTAATCCTATCCCTGTGGGACGGGCCTTTAAAGGAATAGTAATGTTTCATAATAAAAGCAGCTCTAATTAATCATCATAGCATTTGGACATTGGAGAGTGTTATTTCAATTCTGTCAGAGTTGTAGTTCAAGAGTAATTCAATGACAAAGTATCCGCCTCCCACCCCTTTTACTGATGTAACACTGCTCAGCCAGAGCAGAAGGGAGGTGCCCAGGTAGATTGCAGAGAGGGACAATCTTCAATTAAGATAAGGGAAAAAGCTGAAAAGCTTGTCAAGGGGGGGCAGAGCTTTCATTGTTCTCATAGGAAGAAGACTGTCCCCTGCTGTGATCTGTCTGGTCTATGGACTACATTTCACATCCGAGAAGAGATGGCTTACACTAGGTAAAAGGGGCAGGAGGGGGAACTTTGCTTGTGAATATCTCTCAAACCATAAAGGCTTACGAGATAAGACTTATATCGTTCATGTTTTTTTAATGTCTACAAAATAAAATAAAGATAAATCAAAGTATTACTATCCCTTTAAGAAATGATTGCACAATCTTTTGCATGTCTCTCTGGTAGAAGAATGATTCCTTATTCTTGCAGAGACGGACTATTTTTGCCCTACATGCTGTGCGAACGTTCATACCCAATTCATTAGATTTACATCTCCAACAAGGAAACACACACATTACCTGTCAGTGTCTTCCCAGAGTTGATGGGACCAGAGATAGCATTGAACAGTTTCTACATGAGAAAAAACAAATTACCAAACACAAATCAACTGATTACATTTTAAATTACAGTGGTTCATATGCAGGGAGAAACATTAGCAATTCTAGGGCGAACTCAGTCCTCAGGATTTCCATCAAGTTTGCAACCATAGTACTTTTAACCCTTGGACCGCCAAAGCAGTGGCAAATACATTGCTTTACTCACATCTGGGACTCAAAGGATTAACTCTTTGACTGCTAAAGCTTTAAATAAATTCAAAAATAAAAAATCCTCAAACTCTCACAGATTTAACTAGGGTGTTTAACCCTTTTGAGTGCCAGAGCGCTACGCAATGCATTGCAAAGTAATGCGCTGCGCACCCTTCTACCCTCAAAGTGTTAACCCTTTTAGTGCCAGAGGGGTTCGGAAAGCATTGCTTTGCAATGCATTCCGTACCCCTCTGGCACTCAAAAGGGTTAAATTCTCAAATCCCAGAGAGGTTTCTATTGCCCTGCTTTGGAGACCTAGCATTCAAGGGGTTACCTAGATGTGGGCAGAAAATTCTAATGGCCATTACGAATCAGTTCTGTGTGGAATGGTTTTCCTCCAAAATGTATGTCTAATTAGTACTGAATATCATGTCTATGGAAGCAGGCATTGACACTTTGTTGCAGGATTACAGTGCCCCAAACTCCTCCTCCTACTACTGAAGGCTTCCCAATCCTGACAAAATAATGTCTGTCTCCTTGGACTAACATTCAGTACTACTCCTCAATGGGTTAAAGTGACAGTAACACTTAATATGTAAAAAATATATATATTGTTAAGTTTATATTGCTGAGTAAAATAAGAGAATTCCCACTGCTGAGAGGTGTTTTATTAAAAGGTTGTTGCAGCTCAGACTTGAATTATTTAGCTGCAGTATCTCAATGGAGTGAAATTTTACAGTATTGCTGTTCTTACACCATCTTATAGACAGCTCTGGTCAATTACCCATAAATCTCCATAGGATGGTGTAGCAACAGCACCACTGTAAAATCTCAGGCCATTGTGATATTGCACCTAAAAATTCCAAGTCTGGGCTTAAGTAACTTTGAATAAAACACCTCTCAGCAGTGGGAGTTACCCTTGTTGTACTCAGGAGGATAAACCCTACAATATAAATTTTATTATATATCAAGTATTACTATCGCTTTGAAGATTAATTATGAGGTACCAACACACACATAATTGTTTCAATGACCATTATAGTTTTCTGTCCAGCTCAAGGTAAGCAAGGGGTTATTATCAGGAGGCATTAGTGTTCCTGTACTCCTTAGATGTCAGAGACCACTGAATGAATGTCACCTGTTGGATGGTTAAACACCTAACTCAGAGGAGTAACTAGAAGCCACTGGGCCCTGGTGCAAGAATTGCCATGGGCTCTCCGACCACATTGGCCACCTCCACATTGCCCCCATCTCCACATTGCCCCTCAATCTCCACATTGCCCCTTCCACAATGCCCCTCAATCTCCAAAAAGCCCCTAAATCTCATACCTCCCTGGTGGTCCAGTGGCAGAGGACAAGTCTCTGCCTCTTTCTGCACAGACCTCTTCTCCAGCTTGGTCCTCTTCAGTAATGCAGAGCGCTGGGAGATGATGTCATCTCCCAGCGCTCTGAATTACGAGAGTGCCGGTCTGCTGGAGGGAATACTGATCTCCCTCTGGCAGACAGGCACTCTCGTAATGCAGAGCCCCAGCGCTCTGCATTACTTAATTGCAGGCGTCAGGCGAGGGGGTTGCAGGGGGAGGCCGGGCCCCTGGTGTGACGGGCCCGGTCACAGATGCAACCCCTGTGACCCCTATAGTTACGCCACTGACCTAACTGCCAACACTGAAGTATGGGACTATTCACTCACATATTTGATTAATGAATTGCACTGGGAAAAATTAATTTGCAAATAATACAGATCTGACATTAAGAGACCTGTTTTATGTATGGTTTAATACTTATCTTTTCCTAAGAAATACAGCATAGTAACATAGTAAATTAGGTTGAAAAACGACACAAGTCCATTAAGTTCAACCTTTTCCTCATAACCCAGAGACATGAGAACTTTATCAGTTTTCCTGCTGTCAAATAAGTTAGTCTTTATCAGACCTTCCTGTTTTGCCTACTAACACACAGTATAACCCTCTGTTCCCTTTTGATAGAAATGTATATAATTTTCTCTTAAATGTATCCATTGTATCTGTCATAACCACATCCTTGGGCAAGGAATTCCATAATTTAACAAACCTCACTGTAAAAAACCCTTTCCTCTGCTGAAGTCAAAACCTCCTAATCTTAAGGGGGTTTCCCCTGGTTATTTGATCAGGCATTGGAATGAATAGCTCAATAGAGAGATCCTTGTATTGTCCTCTCATAAACTTGTACACTGTGATAAGCTCTCCTCTTAGTCTTCTTTTATCTAGAGTAAATAAACCAAGTTTGTCTAGTTGTTCCTCATACATCATGTCCTCCATTCCTTTAATTCATTATTTTACTATTTGCTGTACTCTCTCCAGCATGTGCATTTGGAAAATGTCCCCATCTTTCCCAATTTGATCTCACTCAGTGCACATCTGATGTCTGCTACATTGGGTTGGGTGGTTTGCCTCATGTTACTGAAGCCCAATGCAACATGCTTCTTCAACTTCCATGCAGCATGCAGGGAGGTTGCAGTAGGTCCGATTTGCATGGTGACTTTAGAGAGCACTGCAGATCATTCATATGGACAACAGGGCTGACCTATACATGTATTTGTTAACCATGGAGGAAAGAAAAGGCAGAACAGGAAGGAACATTGTACAGGTGTTTGGAATGTATCAGCTTTGTTGATGCTTCCCAATCATCCATATGAATGAGCCTTAGCAGGCAAGGAAAAAAAAAAAAAGATTTAATATTGCACAGTCATCATAACAGCTGCTTAATAAATATGGTCCCCGGTTGTTCCTCAAAGAGAAGTATTAATGAATTAATGATACCAATGAGCTGTCAGTAACCTATCACTGCATATCCATGATAAATCAATCTACTGACAGTCTTCTAACCATAGATTGATCCCTCTTCAGAGAGGAGTATGACAGCAGGTCACACCACTTCACTACTAATTGATGAGCAGCACTTCATAACCAGAGTTGGCACAGCAAGGACTAACCCTTTGAGTGCCAGAGGTAGGGTTGCCACCAAGCCGGTAAAAAATTGGCTTCTGTCCAATGTTAAGTCTATGGAGGGAATGTCATGGCCGGTATTTTTTCGAAGAAAAGGTGGCAACCCTAGCCAGAGGGGTACACAACACATTGCTTTGCAATGCTTTGTATACCCCTCTAGCACACAAAGAGTTAAAAATTACACAGGTGACAAGAGAAAACTGATGAATAATATGCCCCAATGTTTTATAAAAGTCACTTAAATAAACGTTACATAAATGAACAAAGAATATAGCCCTAGAAATGTCTGAAGCCACAAACTAAACTGCATTACAGTGGAAATTCAGGTATTCACAATTTGATGAAGTAGCAAACCCACATTTCTCCTACCTCCATAGGGCTGATGAAATCATTGGTCCCACTATTGTAGACATAAATCATTGCATCATAGAGTTGGTGCTCCCAGCACATGTGGACAATCTAGAAAACACACAAGGGTGAACGTCTCTAAACATCTGTAAATTTCTAACAGTATGAAAACTCATGGAAATGAATACCGTAAGAAGAAAGCACCACGCAGAGAGATGCAGAAAGAGTCAGCAGGGTAGAAAACAAGAATCGTAATAAAGAAAGACACAATTCCACCTAAATGAATCGAAATGAGAATGAACAGTACATTTCTATTTATTTTTTAGATTCTTTATTGAAAATAATAAAATAGATGTAAAAAACATGAATTACATATTGGTATAAACTGTCCTGAATAAACAAAGACAGCTGCAACCAAATAAAGGATGTACTGAAAATGAATGGAGCAAGTTGGAGCAAGCTAACTGCACCATAGGGGACAAATATACATGCCCACTGATTTCAAAGTGTGGTTCTGAGCCACCAGGGTACTGGAGCCAGGGGGAAGGGGGGAGGTCACTAACTGTATGTGGGGATCTGTGGCTACCAGTGGGCAAGGAAACAAGGCTGGGGGATCAGACCGTTACGTGGGGTTCTGTGACCACCAGTGGAACCAGCCTGGGGGGGATATGGGGATTTGTGACTCATGGGGGGGAGACAGTGTATGGCTGTCTTGGGGCCAAGGTGGGGTGGTGGGATTTTATTTTATTTATATATTTTTTTTTTTTTTTTTTTAAGAATTACTTATTATGTGTTTCTCTTTTACTGGGACCACTTCTGATGCCCTCTTGCATTGATCACCTATCCAATAGGACAGGCGATCACCACCTTCCTCTGCCTCCTCCTCAAACCAGCGTTCTAAAGGTGGGAGTGGGAGGATGTGATAAGAGCTGTGGAGAGGAGAGGGTTATGTGCAGAACGAAGATGTCGAGTGGGAGTGTATTTGGAAATGAGAGATGAGATGTAGGGGGATGAGGTGTTAGTAAGGGCTCTATAAGTTAGCACCAGAATTTTGAATTAAATTCTATGTGCTAGTGGGAGCCAGTGTAGGGATTGGCAGAGGTGCCTGGTATTTGAGAAGCGGTGGGTGTTGTAGATTAGTCGTGCTGCGGAGTTCATTATGGACTGTAGTGGGGTTAGTCAAGTGAGAGGAAGGCCAGTTAGTACTGAGTTACAGTAGTCAAGACAGGACATGATGAGTGTTTGGATTAGTATTTTAGTAGTGTCTTGGGTGAGGAAGGGTCGGATTCTAGAGATGTTGCGGAGGTGGAGGCGGCATGATTTGGAGATTGAGTGGATGTGGGGGATAAAGGATAGGCCGGAGTCAAATGTGACCCCCAGGCAGCGTGCTGTAGGGGTTGGTGTGATGGTGGTGTTGTTGACAGTGAGGGTAATGTCTGGGGTAGGGCTGGTAGGAGAGGGAGGGAAGATAATTAGTTCGGTTTTGCCAAGGTTAAGTTTGAGTTGACGGGAGGACATCCAGGAAGACACACCAGACAGACAGCCCAATACCTGGGACAGGAGGAAAGGGGAGAGGTCTGGGAAGGAAAGATAGATTTGAGTGTCATCAGCATAGAGATGATGGTGAAACCCAAAGGAGTTTAATAGTTTGCCAAGGGATGCAGTGTAAATTGAGAAGAGCAGGGGGCCCAGGACTGAGCCCTGAGTCACTCCGACAGACAGTGGGAGGGGTGGGGAAGTGGAGCTAGAGTAGGACACGCTGAAGGCTAATTTTACAAAGTTAAAAGAAGCTTTAAAGGATATCCAGTGGGATGTAATTTTCAAAGATAAAAATGCACAAGAGTCATGGAATGTATTTAAAATGCTCTTGGGCAAATATACACGTCAATATATACCATTGGGGAATAAGCACAAGAGAAGTAAAGCAAAACCAATGTGGATTAATAATGTGGTTAGCAGGGAAATGAGAAATAAAAAGCAGGCTTTTAAGGTGTTTAAGTCAATTGGGTCAGATGCATCATTTAAAAAATATAAAGAATGTAATAAAATCTGCAAACAAGCAATTAAGCTAGCTAAAATAGAAAATGAGCGAAACATTGCAAACGAGATCAAGAAAAACCCTAAACAATTCTACAAGTATATTAACAACAAAAAAGTTAAGGTTGATATTGGTCCTCTTAGGACTGAAACAGGTGAATTGATTAGTGAGGATAAAGCTATGGCTGAGACCCTAAATACGTTCTTTGCTTCAGTATATACAAAGGAAGCAGAAATGACAAGCTATGGGCAAACAGACAAAACCATGGAATTTCCTCCAACATCTACATGGCTTACTGAGGACAAGGTCCAAAAGAGACTGGAAAGGGTTATAGTGAATAAAGCGCCTGGACCGGACGGTATACACCCAAGGGTACTTAAGGAACTTAGTTCAGTAATAGCAAAACCATTATACTTAATATTTATTGATTCGCTTTCATCAGGCATAGTGCCCTGTGATTGGAGGAAAGCTGATGTAGTTCCATTGTTTAAAAAGGGAGCAAGATCCAAACCAGGAAATTATAGACCTGTGAGCTTGACTTCCATAGTGGGTAAGATACTAGAAGGGTTATTAACTGATAGTATTCAGAACTATGTGAAGACAAACAATATCATTAGTAGGAATCAGCATGGTTTCATGAAGAACAGATCATGTCAGACTAATTTACTTGCATTTTATGAAAGAGTGAGTAGTAATTTGGACAGGGGAATTGCTGTTGATGTAGTATACTTGGATTTTGCAAAAGCCTTTGACACAGTGCCTCACAACAGGTTACTGCATAAATTAAAAGGCTTCGGTTTGGGTGGTGGTATCTGTACATGGATTGAGAACTGGTTAAATGATAGATGGCAGAGAGTTGTTGTAAATGGAACTTTTTCAAATTGGTCTAGGGTTATAAGTGGGGTACCGCAGGGTTCAGTCCTGGGCCCAATGCTTTTTAATTTGTTTATTAATGATCTAGAAGTGGGAATTGAAAGTAGCATCTCAATCTTTGCTGATGACACTAAGCTATGTAAGGAAATACATACAGAGCTCGATGTTTTTTCCCTACAGAAGGATTTAGATAAACTAAGTGAATGGGCAGAAAAGTGGCAGATGTCATTTAATGTAGATAAATGTAAGGTTATGCATTTGGGTTGTAGAAACAAACTTGCTACATATACTCTAAATGGGAAACATCTTGGGAAATCCTCATTAGAGAAAGATTTAGGTGTACTGATAGACAATAGTCTTCACAGCAGTGTGCAGAGTCACTCAGCTGCTGCAAGAGCAAATAGAGTACTAGCCTGCATAAAAAGAGGTGTAGAAGCAAGGGATGCTAACATTATCCTACCTCTGTATAAATCCTTGGTTAGGCCTCATCTAGAATATGGAGTACAATTTTGGGCGCCTGTTCTAAAAAAAGACATTACTGAACTGGAAAAGGTGCAGAGACGTGCAACAAAACTGATAAAGGGATTGGAGGATCTGAGTTACAAAGAGAGACTAGCCAAACTGGGTTTGTTTACATTAGAAAAGAGACGTCTAAGGGGTGATATGATTACCATTTACAAATACATTCAAGGCCAATACAAAGAACTATCCAATGAATTATTTATGCAAAGAGCTGAGCTAAGAACAAGAGGTCATCCATTAAGACTTGAGGAAAGGCGCTTTTGACTAAAACACAGGCAGGGATTCTTTACAGTAAGGGCGGTAAGGCTATGGAATTCTTTGCCTCGGGATGCTGTGCTTGCAGATAATGTAACTGCATTCAAAAAAGCAATGGATGCCTATCTAGCACAGAACAATATTGACAGTTATGACAGATGGCTTCAAAGCAAATAGGATACTGAGCCGGGGAACTATTTGACACACTCACACACACACCTACATTGGAAATTGCTCCAGAGGGCTTTTTTGTTGCCTTCCTCTGGATCAACAGGGGTGTTATTGGCATGGGCTGGACTTGATGGACGCATGTCTTTTTTCAGCCTTATCTACTATGTTACTATGTAAGGAGCATTTGCAGAGGAAGGGTGAAAACCAAGAGAGGGCAGTGTCACAGAGACCTAGAGAGTGGAGGTTGAGTGGGTGATCTATTGTGTAAAAGGCAGCTGACAGGTCCAGAAGAATGAGTAGGAAGTAGTGGCCTTTTGACTTTGCGGAGAGCAGGTCGTTGGCCACTTTAGTGAGGGCAGTGTCAATGGAGTGATGAGCGCGGAATCCAGATTGCAAGGGGTCTAGGGGGGAATGGGAGCAGAGGAATTCAGTGAGCTGGTGGTATGCGAGACATTCAAGGAGCTTGGAGTAGAGAAACGGGCCGGTAGTTTGACAGTGAGTTTGGGTCCAGGGAGGGTTTCATTAGAAAGGGTGTGATTAGTGCATGTTTAAAAGAGGATGGGAAGGTGCCGGTTAACAAAGAGAGGTTGAATAAGTGAGTAAGGGGTGGTGTTGGTAGAGATGAAAGTTCTTGAGTGAGCTGAGATGGGATTGGGTCAAGAGGGCATGTGGTTAGATTTGAGCGAGTGAGGAGAATGGAAATTTTGTCCTCAGTGACAGGTGAGAAGGAGCTTAGTGTGTATGTGGGGGAGATGGTAGGGCTATGCTGGATTGGTGAGAGTGAAAGAGATTTCATGTCTGATGGAGTCAATCTTGTCCTTTCGCTAGAGTCCTATGTGGAACACAGGAAACATGGGGATAAACCAAAACATTCACCAAGATTCCAGGTCAGTTAAGAGAAAAAAACTCTTAAGACAGACCAGTGCCAACCAAGTTAAATTAGAATAACATGAACCTCAGGTGTCAACAGACACCAACACTACAAACCAAAGAACAGGAAGAAACAGGTTAATAGTCAAAATAAAATCAAGGAGGACACCTACACAGGCACAACAGACGGTTGGATTTTCTGGCCAGAAATGGCATCAGATAAAGGGAGCACATTAACTTGGCAGTGTTTGATAAATATGCAAAGGGGTGACAACACCTTACACAGCTGTTTAGCAGAGACCTGATTCTTGTAGGTTTAAGAAGCAGACACTAACCTGGTGAAATGTGCTGTAACCCAAAAGGGTACAAGGCTTCTTCCTGAGGACATATGCCTGGAGAATAGGTGCCTTGATCCAAGAAGCCACTGTTACCTTAGACGCAACCTGGCACACATAAGGGTCCTCTCAAGGATGGCAAAAAGTAAATCATATTTCTGAAAAGGCTGAGTGCAATGAACATTGTACTTAAAAAACCTGGAGCCCCAAACTTTTTGCCAAGCCTGCTCCCATAACAGAAGACCTGGAAAAACCTAATAATTGCCCATTAAAGCATCTACCGTACTCACAGTCTGTGCTTATGAACCAATATTCAGGGCACGTAAAACGCCATCCCTATTAGCCTTGCAAATACCAATTGCACACACTTCGACACAGTAGTGGAGCAAAGCTGAAGGGAGTGGAGAAGAAAGGCTAAAGGGAAGTAAAGCTTAACAGAATCTCAAAGGGCAGCAGTTGAAGAAAGCCTCAGAAGAAATACTTTGTAAGTTTCACAACAGATTAAGTCAAAATAATCTTCCAAGGAAAGAGGAGGAGGAACTAAACTAAATCTTAAAAGGAAGTAGTCATTGAGGGGCACATTTATCATTATAAATGTTATTCTGAAGTAACAGATTGTTCAAAATAGAATATAGTCTTAAAGTGGCAGTATAAGGTCCATACAAGTCCCTTTTAAATCCTTGGCTGTGTCCTAAGAGCTATAGGAAGCGAGTTCCCATAGCTCAAGATTCCTCTGTTACGCATCAGTTTGCCATGCAGATTACTGTGCTGGGTTATGTTAGCTCCACACTTGGTGCTCATGGGAGATTGCTTTCCTCTGTATTGAAGTCTATAGAAGCCCCATGTTGAAGAATTTGCTTTCAATGGGCTTCCACAGACACATTAGTACTGAGTGAGGAGGTCACCCAGCATACCTGGGAACTCTCCGGTTTTGCCCTGTAGACTCCGGATTTCAAACTGAATTACCGGGTCTCCGGGGCAATGTGTGAATCACCGGGTGGGCAGAGTTTAAGTAGAAACTCTGCCCACTTGTGCTCCATCCCTCCCGGTTCCTCCCACTCCCCGCCCTCTTATCGCCATTTTGCGGGGGGGGGGGGGGTCGCGTTATTTTCCTGCCCCGTCGGCACTGACAGGGTTACCCTCCAGGTAGCCCTGATTCAAAAGAATGGTTTTGAGCTATGGAAACCAGTTCCCCTTTAAGTTCAAGAAAGGTCTCCAATACACTGAAAAACCTTTATTTGAATACCTCTCTAGCATTCAGGAGTTAAATACCACCCGTTTCTTATACAATACTAATATTATCCATTTGGCATACACCAGACTCTGAATCTTACATTAATTGGATTATTTGCAGTGTAACTGACCGTCAGAGATTGCAATCTATAGAACTAACCAATAGAGATTACAGTGCAAACAGGATGCACTATAGCGCTTGCAATCAATAGACAAAGTGAACCACCGAGCTCATAATGTAGAACTGAAGGTAACCTCTGAGTGGGAGACAGAATGCAAGCCTGTATCTGATCAGCTGTATATAATGCATGCCCTACAGCCTCTCTTTGAGATTGAATAAAGAGGCAGTAACAGCAGCCACTAAGGTGGTTAGCCATTTATTAACATACAATACATATTTTAAGCAAACAACAACTACAACATTTTCTTATGGCAGGAATAATTTTTACTAGCCTGGGGGAGGAGCAGGTGATTCTAT
This sequence comes from Rhinophrynus dorsalis, assembly GCA_037306005.1. Classification (NCBI taxonomy): domain Eukaryota; kingdom Metazoa; phylum Chordata; class Amphibia; order Anura; family Rhinophrynidae; genus Rhinophrynus; species Rhinophrynus dorsalis. The sequence goes on from CM074725.1 coordinate 153,377,122, forward strand.
ATTGTGTAATCTTTTAGGGGACATTTCCAGGGGCACATCTGCTTTCAACATAACAGTGTTAATTAAATGAGGGACTGTTCCTTGCAAATGGGAACATCTAGAAGACAACAAATTAAAGCTTTGCAAAGAACCGTAGGTTCTCATTAACAGAACAATGATGATAAGTGTCACAGAAGTGATAAAGCCGTATAATCTGTAAAATGCCTCACAAAAACAGAAGAGGGGTGGATACCTTAATAGGTTATCTCTGTTACACTGTGTCACTAATTACAAGATTGTACAAAGAAAGTTAACAAATTATGTTTAAATAGGAATGCAAACAAATGCATTAGAAAAGCAGATTTAGGATTTGATTTTGCAGATGCAGAATTAAATTACATTTATTTTACAGGTGGTAATTTGATAATTTCCCACAGGGAAGTATTACCGATACTTGACAGGTGACAGTAATACTTCTCTGGAGATCACGGAGGTGTGGTTTGCACCATACTCATAAATCAGTCTGTGGTCGAGCTTGAAGTCACAGAGTGATCACTTTTACCAGTGGGACTGCAGACAGTCACTATCTCATTGTGAAGTGTTGAGTGTCACTTCATAAATAAGGTTCTGGCCCTGAGAGGTTTAAAATACACTGAGGCTGATTTACTAAGCAGAGTGGTGCAATTCTAGAGCAAGTCAATTGCACCATAGGGAAGGAATGAACATTCCTCAAATGTCCATGTCAGCTACTGACCCCAAAGTAGCAATGATGATGAGCAGGCACACCTCCAAGCTCATGGATGCAGACAGCATGAGATCTCCACTTAATACGGTAGTCAGGCTTTCACAGACAGCTTGGGGTTGACTTGCAAATATCACTGTGATCAAGCATTACAGTGGTCCCCTTGTATAAATATAGGTAAACGGTTCCCGTGCACATTCTTCACTGCAGACAGAAATGCATTCCTGGCAATCTTGATTCTCCACTTTGTGCTGGCAATCAAATTGTTGTCAGCAGTAAGAATGTTGATATTTACCCCAAAACCACCCCCCACCCCACCTCCAAAAATAAAACATGACATGTAACTTGTTCATCCAAGTGTGAGAAATAGCCCTGGTTGTTATGAGGTTAAATTAAGTGTCACAATCAAAGGATTTGGCATTGAGGTTGACTTTAATTAAGTCTCACAGCAATGTGTAGAGAAGTTTAAGAGATTCTCACAGGGAAGAAGGTGCTAAGAAGTGTGTCTTGCAGGGAAGGAGGAGAATGAGTAAGTCTACAGTAGGGATGTGAAACCCAAGGCCTCCCAAGTGTGGAGGACTACAATTCTTATCACCCTTTGGCCAGGGATGATGGGCATTGTAGTTCTCCACAGCTGGACAGTCTCAGGTTACCCAACTCTGATCTAAAAGAAGTGACACTAAACTCACATTCTGTATATCCAGGCTAGTGATGTCCATGTGCACTATACAGGCCTCCACACTCTCCATCTGCCCTCTGTCCTGGAAATGAAGTAGCAGCTCCTTCATGATGTGTGCGGTGAGACCAGGCAGCTGGTCCCGCAGCAAATAGGGTTCTAAACACTCCAAAAACACTCCCTTGGCCACACAGTTCTCACTGAGCTTGTCATACATCTGGCTAAACAGGATATCCCTGAGAGGAGAGAAAACACATGACAGAAAATCAATCTCACCAACAATTAATGGGGGCAATAAAGGCAAATATAGGGCAACTGTGGGGCAAGACAACTCCACCGCTGTCATAAAATGAATCCACTGGATGCTAGAGAGGTCCTTAAAACACATTGCTTCAAAAGGCATTGGAGACCTTTCTAGCAGCCAGGAATTTAAAAGGATAGTAAAGTCCATAAAAAAGTGTTGGCAGAATGATAGGTACAATTAAAAAATACGTAATGCCCTGATTCCTATCTCTCAAACCTTTATGGTTTGAGAGATATAAGAAAAAAAATCCTCCATTCCCTCTCCTTTCTGCCTGGCGGGCTGTAAAGCTGTCAGAGGCAGTATCTGGTTGGGCGACCAGATGCGGCTCTTCAGGAGTGCTGTCATTGAGATATCCAACTATAAATACTTCATTGGAATGGTCTACAACATGTGCTTGCAAACCAGGCACACGTTGTAGACCATACCGATGAAGTATTTATAGTTAGATATCTTGATGACAGCACTCCTGGAGAGCTGCCATCTGGTCCCGGAAGCAGGATCTCATACAGTCAGCTATACAGCTAACACATGAGAAGGGGGAGGGAATGGAGGACTTTATTTTCTTATGACAGGAATCAGGGCATTCCGTATTTTTTTTAATTGTACCTATCATTTTGCCAACACTTTTTTACGGACTTTACTATCCCTTTAATGTTCTGGTCTTGCTAACACAGTTACATAACACCTTAGTCAATTTACTTCCACCTTTGCCACAGTATATCTGAGAAAACGTGGCCTACATAACCCTTTCCGACTCTAAGATGAAAGTTACTCTATTTACCAGAAGGTCCCTTTTAATCCACTAACACACAGTCTAACCTTGTACATCCCCTTCTGCTGAAAATGTAGCTAATCTATGCTTAAATGTATCCATTCTACCTGGCATCACCACACCTCTAGGCAAATAATTCACAATTTTACATACATTATCTAAAGAGCCCCAATATTTTTCAATATGATTTTTCTATTTGTTACACATGGTGCAGTTGTTTCCGTCAATAATTGATGTACTATTGTATTTTTACACATGGACAAGCATGCAAAATGGTAGACACTTAAGGGGTTAACCATCCCAGAATCAATTAGCCCCACCCAAACGTAAAAATGTAAAGCATTATTGGTGGTCAGCCTCTACCAGGAGTAGAAATGTAAAGCTTGTTTAGTGGTCAGTCCCTCCTACGAGTAAGCAATGTAAAGTGCGATTAGTGGTAAGTCCTGCTCAGGAGTAAAAATGTAAATCTGTAAAAATGATCTATGATGCAAGTATTCAATTGAAGTAAAGGGAATCCCACTATATGCACATTCAGTATCTCTGTCTGGGTTGAGACAGACTGGCATGTGCACTCCTCCTAAACACATACTGACGGTCATAATGCACAACAGGCAGAGATACCTAATTGAAGTCCAAGGAAGCAATAAAGCTATAATGCACAAGTGGCAGAGACACCATACTGAAGTGCAAGGAAACAACAAAACTATAATGCACAAGCGGCGGAGACACCATACTGAAGTGCAAGGAAGCAACAAAGCTATAATGGTTTGCAGAAAGACCAGCTGTTTTTGAAGTGGATACTAAATGAATGGTTAACCTTCACATCTCTTTTTATTCAAATTCATTGTCTGAGATGCATACATTATTGGGGTCAAGCAGTGGCTTACACTGCAATAGTTCCTTCACAACTTTCCAGTTAATTTCCCAGAAGTCTACATGCATTATAATTTATTTAGATAAAGACCTTCCTCTCCTACTATCTGACTTTATTTGTTTATTCCAACTATTTAATTAGAATTCTTGGCAAAATGCATTTAATAGAATGCAATGTACACTGCAGGGGCTATATATTATAACTAAAAAGATAAGAACAGAGTATTTGAAATAATACATTTATTAAGTACTAAAAAAATGATTTGGCCTTGCCTGGGGTGTGTAGCACACATTGTTAAAAGGTTAGTAATGTTTCACGATAAAAACAGCTCCAGATAATCTTCATAGTTTGTGGGCCATGGAGAGTGTTATTTCAATACTGTCAGAGTTGTAGTTCAAGAGTAATTGAATGATAAAGTATCTACCTCCTGCCCCTTTTACTGATGTAACACTGCTCACCTCAGAGCAGCAAGACTGTCCAGATGGATCACAGAGAGACAATCTTCAATGGGCATGAGGAAAAACATGAAAAACCTGTCAAGGGGGGCAGGGTTTTCCTTATGCTCACAGTAAGAAGATTGTCCCTTGCTGTGTTCTGTCTGGTCCCAGGACCAGATTCCACATCTGAGGGGAGGTGGCTTACATTAGGTAAAAGGGCGGGAAGGGGATACTTTATCATTCAATTACTCTTGAACTAAAACTCAGACAGTATTGAAATAACACTCTCCATGGCCCAAATACTGTGAAGATTAATTGGAGCTGCTGTTTTTGTGAAACATTACTATGTCTTTAAAGAGAAGATGAGAGATGCAGGAGAGAGAGAGGCTGAGTAGAGCAGGGAGGGGGAGGGACAGAGAGGGAAAGAATGAAAAGGGGGGGCAGCAGAGTGATCGTAGAGAGAGAATGGATAGTGAAGGAGAAAGAGAAGGATGAGTGGTGAGAAAGAGAAGGATGAGTGGTGGGAAAGGAGAGCAAGAGATAGTGAAAGGAGGGGGAAACCAGACAGTGGGAGGGAAGAACGAATAACTAGTTGTCATCCAACTGCTGCTGAACTACAACTCCCATCATCCTCAGATGGCCAAATTCGACCAAGGATGACAGCATTTGTAGTCCAACAGCAGCTGGAGTTCTGCAGGTTGCCTATTCCTAGTACTCAGCTACCTTTTGTCTTCTAACCTTATGTGCCATTAGGATCCTATTAAACTGCCATCCAGGGTGTTATCAGGGCACCTCTCTTTACATCCCTGTAAGCTCTGTAGCACAGTGCATGAGTATCAGATGTACTGTGTTACCACACTACTCCCAATGCACATTAATAGTCTACCCGTATGTTCCTCCACCCTATACTTGCACCCTGTTAACACACTACTACTTACGGACACCAAGAACCTACTCACATGTTCCTCTGCCTAGTTCTAGACTCAGCTCAGTACAAGGTGGAGGAACATATGGGTAGGCCCATGGTGTGCAAAGAGAGTAGTGTGGTAATGCGGTGCAATAGATCTTCCTATGCACTGCATTCCGGAGGCCACAGAGACGTGCAGGGCTGTGCCCTGATCAGACCTTGAATGGACATAATTTTAATAGGATACTAGTAGGCAAGCCGTAATGCATGAACAGGTCCGCATAACCAAGGGGTGTGGTGTCAGGCATGGAACTAGACATAGGTGATTGACATTCCATATCGGATATATAAAAAGGTTACCTAATAAAATCCTATTTTGAATCATATAGGTTCAAAGTACATTATTTTCCTTATTTTAACTGGATTTTTTGGACTGTTAATTTTTGTTTTGGTTTTTTTTAATTTAACCCTTTCGGCTCCAGAAAGGTACCCAACTAATTGTTTCACAATGGTTAAGTCACCAATTTGACAATCAAAGGCTTAATACATGGCACTGTTTGATATATCATGGTCCAGTAGGGTTACAGTATATTGGGAATCAAGGGTAATAGGGGAATCCAGCACTGGACCCCCTGCTCACAGTGTCTAGAGAGATCAACTACACCTCACTGACGAGGCCCAAAAAGACCTCAGAGAGGAATTGTCTGGCATTTTGTGGCTGGTCTGCTGTTATGGCACAATCAGTATGATATGCTTTAGGATATTTTCTCTCTGTGAAAGGCGCTAATGGGCTAAAAGAGACCGCACCCTGGTTAGGACACCACTCCTAAAGAGCCTGCAAATTTGTACTGCAGGCTCATTCCTAGTTGAAAGTTTCTGATTCCCACTTACAGTACGGTTACAGATGACCAAGAGTCACAGGTACACGTTTTGGATATTTTGTTGCTGTATGTACAGGGCTGCCACTTTCCCTCACTGATCTGGTATTCTTCTTCCATTTGTATTATACAATTCCTCAGATAAGCAGACTGCATTGACATTTTCATTGTGGCTCCCTTCATTCCATTAGCGCTGATATTTTCTTGTGTCTCTTTGGGTTTAGAAGCAGCCTATTTCCTCAGTTCAGTCTAAGGACACAGGGCTGGCTGCTTCCACAGGGACAAGATGTTTGCTAAAAGCCGTGTAGCTCACAGTTTCAATTGTTAGTGATTCTAGTGGCATTAACTTCTCACTGTCAGAGAGGTCAGCAACACACTAAACAAAATGTGTTAGTAAACGTCTGGCAAATAATGGGTTACAGTGTGTGCAGTGGTCCCAAAAGATCAAAGCAGTTTGCATCTTCTTATGACTTAAAAAGCATAGTAACACATTAAAAATACATAGAGTAGGGATTTTCTGCTTGCTTGGAGATCTTTATTTAGATAAATTAGCAACGTGTCTGCTTCCACCAGATCAAAAACCTGGTAAGGGTTCCTTTCCCCATAAAGATCCACTCAAGGAAAATTGATCTATGTGAAGTGGTTTCTGAACAGCACTCCCATAGACCCAGGAATTCACAAATTGTAACAATTAAAGGGATAGTAATAATTTAAAACAACTTTACTTAATGTTGTAGCCCTTACAAATACACATTAAATGAGCCCAGTAGCATCTCTCAAACCTGTATGGTTTGAGAGATAGCCGCTTTCAAAGTTCCCACTCCCCTGACTTCAGCAGTCTAGCTGACTGCAGGGGAATCCTGTCCCTGAACAAGCGGCAGCTCTGCAGCAGAGCTGAGATCGCGTTAAAGAAACATAAATCCTTAACTGAAACGGTCTTCTATATGTGCTTGCAAACCAAGCACATGTAGAAGATCATTTCAGTGAAGGATTTCTGTTTCTATAATGTGATCTAGGTTCTGCTGAAGAGCCTCCGCTGGTCCCGGGACCGGATTCCCCTGCAGTCAGCTAGAATAGGGAGTGGCAACTTTGAAAGTGGCTATCTCTCAAACCATACATACATTTCATTTGTATTTGTAAGGGCTACAATATTAAGTAAAGTTGTTTTAAAGTATTACTATCCCTTTAAAAGGACATAACACCTTTGCAAATCCAGTGAGCGCCTCCATCTTGAAAGAATTTGCATGATTATTCCTCCCCAAGTGAAGGGATTGAGCAGCCTAACAAGGTACAGCAATATGATTTTGAAGAGTTCAAATTATGCAGGCTTTATGAGACAAGTCAGAGAACAAAATCTACTGAGATTAGATTCCCTAATTACTAAATCAAAAGATAAAACCACCAAACTGATGTAAAAACAAGAATTACAATTTAGAGTTAATTTGAATAGATACATTTAATGAGACTAAAGGTGTGTGTAGATGACAGTTCTGTTTTAAGTTATAATAAAGGAAGATGTTTAAGTTATGCTCCCACTGGTACTTCAGTGCAGTGTTATTAGTGCACTCAATATGAAAACTACTGCTTCCAGTGCTGCTAATCACATAAGCAATTTGCACCATGCATGACATACCAGAACACGGAATGCAGTAACGTGGATGTATTCTGATTTCATCATATCCTAACAGAAACATGCCTGATCAGCAGGGAGGACTATGAGGCCACTGAGGAGATAATTCACATGGATGACATTGAAGGTTGATATGCTATTCACAACCTACAATGACTAACCGAACTAAGAAGGTGTCATCTAATCACATATAGCTGATGCAGACATGGCCTGGCTACCTATCCCACTGTGTCTTGCATCCCCCACCAGAGGATCTCTGCCGGAACACAGAGAATCACAGATAACTGATCATAAGCAGCTTGAATAGCATTGCATCATAGCAAACTCAACTCATGTAACATAGCTTTTTGTTTCCTTTCTGTATTGATTTAACCATATGAGTGCCAGAAAGGTACCCAACACATTGGGGACGATTCACTAAGCAGTGATAAAGAGGTGATAAAGTGGTAATAAAGTGGAGATGACTTCTCCGATTTATCACTTCTCCAGTTCCTATGTTAATCTATACAGCCTATTCACTAAGATCTCCAAAGTTGAAGATGTCTTAGTGCATAGGCTCCATAGAATAACATAGGAACTGGAGAAGTGATAAACTGGAGAAGTAATCTCTACTTTATCACAGGTTAGTGAATCTTCCCCATTGTGTTGCAATGCGTTGGATACCTCTCTGGCACTCAAAGGGTTAAATCTGTTAAGCAATGAGTTGAAAACCTAACTAATATTTAAGGGGTTAAAAGCCCCATTTAAAGGGAAAATGATGTCCCATAAAAAGTGTTCTTGTTTTGTACAGTTTAAAAAAATAAATTATGGGGCACAAATCCTCTCTCTCAAACCTTTACATGCAAATATCTCTCAAACCATAAATTCCCCCCCTCCCTCCCCTTCTCTTGACATCAGTGCTCTGCTGACAGCAGGAGATCCCGGTCTTGAGACCAGCCGGTGGCTCTGCAGCAGAGCCAAAATAGCGATACTGGAAAAGAATTACTTCATCGGAGAGGTGTACGAAGTGGGCTTGCAAACCATTCCAGTGAAGTAGTTCTTTTTAAATAACACTATTTCGGCTCTGCTGAAGAGCCTCCTTAAGTCGGCCGACTCAGATCTCCTGCTGTCAACTTTACAGCTGACATCAGGAGAGGGGGAACGTTAAATGCAAATATCTCTCAAATCATAAAGGTTTGAGAGATAGGATTTGTAAAAAAAATTTTTATGGGGCGTTACTGTTACTTAAAAACAACAGGAATTTGGGTAATTTGTATTTGATTCCCATGCTACAATTGATTTGTTCCACAATTACTCCAGGGGAAAGATGCACTAAGGTGTGATAAAGAGGTGATAAAGCAGAGATCACTTCTCTAGTTTGTAACGTCTCCAATTCCAATGTTTTTCTATGGAGCCAATGCACTAAGATTTCTCCAGCTTTGGAGATCATCATGCATAGGCTCTGTACAATCACATAGGAGCTGGAGGTGTGATATCACTGGAGAGGTCATCTCAGATTTATCGCATTTTTATCATACTTAGTGCACAAACCCCCCCCCCCCCCCAGTCCTCCTTATTACATCAGTGTCATTGACTTACGTGCGTTGTAGGAGGAGGCAGTAGTCCACCATTACTGGGACAGTGTCCTGAGGAAAACAAAAACTGTATGTTAAGACTATCACAAATTACCAACAAGAATCTGTTTTACAGATGAACCCTTTGAGTGTTACCACACAAATCACAAATTACCACCAAGTATCTGTTATACAGAGGAACCCTTTGTGTTTTGGGTTAATGCAAATTAAATAACCCATCTTAGTTGACTGCAAGCACTTATCATTGATGATGATGTACAAAGGAAAAGAGTAGTGCAATGCCTGGCAAAACAATTGGACCATAGGGAACAAATACATTTTCTCATTGATTTAAATGGAGCGTTTAACCCCTTCAATGTTAGAATTCTCCAAAGCAGTGCAAAGTAATGCATTTGAGAACTCGTTATCAATGAGTTAAAAGCCCCATTTAAAGCAAAGGGAATTTTGGAAATGTTTAATTATTTCCTATGGTATACTTAGCTTGCATCAGAATTACATCACTTTTCTTAGTACATGAGCCTCTCCGTGTGAATCAGAATATCAGCATTTTTATACTAGAAGAGACACCAATGCTTTCAAAACGAGAACACAACTATGAAATGGTTTAGTATGACAAAGCAACAATTCTATTATCGCTGTCTGTGGTTTATAATTATTTTGGCCTGAGAGCCACATCTTTGTTCAAAATGTGGTGAACACCTGATTAATTCTCCTTTGCTGATTGAGATTTGAGAGAAAGTGACAGAAGGCTCTCTAAATTTGTGAAAGGCTCACTGAGAATGTACATAAGCCAACACTGCCTGTTCATAGCTACAGCTCAAGAGCATCACATTTTCACTCTCTAGTGCCATTACTGAGGAGAAATTTCCATGTACATATCAGACTAATCTCCCACAAAAGGGCAGTCCAGTTACAAAATGACAAGCCAGTGAATACTAGGTAACCCCAGCTGTATGTTTTAGCCAATTTTGTACCTCATCTGTGAGGTGCAGCTGGTTACCCTAGGCATGCTTCAACCTTAGAAAGACACCCTAAGCAGGGCTCAAAATTCCACTTGCCACTAGCCAATGGCGAGTGAACATTTAGCCCTGGCGAGTAGAAATTCAGCCCTGGTAGGTATGTTATGGCTTGCAGTGGCAAGTAACTATTCATGTCTGGCTAGTAGCAAAGGACTTCAAGTTTTAAGGCCTGCCCTAAGGGTTCTGAAAGGCAAGCCAAAACACATGAGAGCCTCACTGAGAAGAAACAAAAACAGATATTTCTGTTCTACAGCTAGTCACCAATTAGAAGAATATCATTTTAACTCTCTAAGGCAGAAACATACATCTGGGGTTAGAAGTATTCCCGCGCACAGGGTCTTTGTCTGTTACTTTGATACTTTGTAAGTAGTAGTTATATGCAAAGAAATGTATCTTCTGTAATATTGCTAGAAACCTAAAATGTGATGCTTCTGTGTGGTGACTAGCTGTAGAACAAGCAATATCAGCTTGTGTTCGTTCTCGGTAAGCTTCTTACGTATTTTGGCTTGGCATTGAAAACCCTTATGTTGTCTCCCTGAGGGAAAATACTTCTAATTTATTTGGGGTTAGACGGCTAATTCTGGCTGTTTCTTGAGCTTCTGATTAAGAGATCTGCATTGGTAGAATGTTACATTTGTATCAAAGTTATGCTTTTGTAAGAAATCTATCCTTCATTGGTAGGGAAAGCCAGAAGCGATATTTTCTCTGTATAGTAGTACTGCTGTACCTATACAACCAGCCAGTTCCAAGGGGAAGATAAAAAATCAGCCTGGTGGTGTAGCTGGGCTACTTCAGAATTGCTCCTCTCTGATTTTATGCACTCAGCACTATGAGTGGGCCCCTTTGCTTTGCACTGCATGCCGCTCTGGTACTCAAAGTCGTACGACTTTCAGGCGGCTCTGCAGCAGAGCCGCGATCGCGTTAATAAAAAAGAAAAGTTTCACTAAAATGGTCTTCTACGTGTGTTTGCAAACCAAGCACACATAGAAGACCATTTCAGTGAAAGTTTTCTTTTTTATTAACGCGATCGCGGCTGTGCTGCAGAGCCGCCTGAAAGTTGTACGACTGGCTTCCCTGCAGTCAGCTAGAACGCTGATTACGGGGAAAGGGGAGGGCAACTTTAGGAGCGATCATCTCACAAACCATAAAGGTTTGAGAGATGACACTGGGGGCAATACATTTATTTTTAATACGACTTTAATATAGGGATTAGTAATACTTAAGTATTACTATCCCTTTAAGTATTACATCAATGTTTTCACTGAAATGAGCCTTCTTTACCTGGAAATGTTGCTCCATGACCTGGATTTTTCCCTGCTCAGGGCACTTCCTCAGAGTCTTTTCTGTGTACTGGAGCAAGATCTCTACAATCTAAGGTTAAAATAAAGCACACAATGACATTGGCCGCACAAATGAGTTGTTTAAAAATAAATACAATAATGTTATAATTTCTTTATACAGTTTAAATCATCAAAGACAATGGCAATGACCTGAAAATTGCATCAACCCCTTACAGAATCCATAAGTTCTAGTGGAAGTGGAAGAGGTAAATTCCTTGAAGGGTTAATGGGCCTTATCCACAAAATCTGAAAATTAAAAATTCTGGAGCAAGCCAATGGCACCAAAAGGGAGAAATAAATATTTACCAAATTCCCAATGATTTAAATGGGGCTTTTATAACCCCCTAAATGCTAGACAGATCTCCAACGATCTCAATAGCTTTCAAGGGTTAAAACACATACTCATTTAAATCAATCAATGGGAAGTTGTATTTAAAGGAGCAGTAAACTTTTTTAATGAAAAAAATATATATTGTAGGGTGTTTCAGGTTGAGTAAAATAATGGTACTCTTACTGCCGAGAGATGCATGTTTCCAGAATTATTACTGTTTAACCTTGTTGTTTTTTTGTTGTTGTTGTTGTTTTTTTTTATTTTACATTAGCATTGCCCTCTAGTGGTCAAATTCCAATTAGTTCTCCTGTGACATTCTAATGGAGAGGAAAGTCAGTGACTTAGAATGTAATAGAAACTGCTGAGTCATGCTGTCAGTTAGAACAATCAGGAAGTAAACACAGTAAATTCACTTCCTGATTATGTAAACTGTTATAACATTTGAATAAAACAACTGATAGCTGTGGGAGTGACATTGTTTTACTCAGCAGGAAAAACTCTGTAACATACTAGTGTAAAAGCCTGTGGACACGGGCCAAGGTCCAGGTGATGTAAGAGGCTGGTCCTGCTCTGCATCCTGTAGCCGATGCAGTCGTGCACTGTAGAGACTGTCTGAAAGCACAGAATGCTCCTAGCATTCTGTGCGTTCGGACAGTCTCTACTGCGCTTGACAGCTTCTGACAAACATCCTAGCGAATTTTTATATAGGATATGTTTTCATAAAACATTTACTGCTCCTTTAAGGGGCAGGTTTCATCCAGTATTGTGCCTCTCTTGTTGATACTGCCCAAATAGCCTTATTAACCCTTTGAGTGTCAGAGGGGTGTGCAGTACATTGCTTTGCCTCTGGCATTCAAAGGGTTTATTAGGCTAAATAGGTGCAATTCGTAAGCAAACCAATTTCAACATGAGGCTGGGGGGATCCCATTGAATTAAATAAGGTTTTTAATAGCTTGAACGCTAGAGGATCTTCAACACATTGGTGGCTGCTTGAACGTTCAATGGGTCAAAAGCCCCATTTGAATCAATGAGAGTGAATTGTTAACCCTTTGAGTGCCTAAAATGTATTTAATGCATTGAAACACAATACATTGGATACCTTTCTGGCACTCAAAGGGTTAATAAGTTGGTTTTTCATACTCTTACTATTTCTGCTTGAATAGATGAGAGTTGGTACCGTGTTAGCTGTAGAAACACAGTTAGCAAATATATTAAAGTTGATACCTTTATTGCATAACCAAACAGATTTAAGATGCAAGCTTTCAAGACCTCTTAGGTCTCTTCCTCAGCTGTAACATTCCTGAGGAAGAGACCTGAGATGTCCTGAAAGCTTGCATCCTACATCTGCTTAGTTAGCCAACAGAGGTATCAACTTTAATATATTTGCCTCCTGCTTTAATAGGAACAGACTTGGCATGCACTGAGCCTTAGAGCCAATGAGAACTCTCTCTTGGGACAAATAGCAGCCCACTCAGTCTTCGTACCCAGCAAATTGCATGGTATTGAATATTTTTTTGTGCCACTTACGGTCATGAATTGGGGAATTTTTATTTCTAATCTCTACTGCAGATGGTTTGCTTCAGTATTGCACCTTTTTATTTTGATGAGTAAGGCCTTTGCTGTACGAATAGCAAGGATCAGTCTCACATTTGCCTAAGGTTTTCACATGACAATATAAATCAAGTATGCAGAGCCAGAGGTCCTCCAGCTGTTGTTTGACTACAATTCCCATCATCCCCAGTCAGTCATTGGCTGGCTAGGATGATAGGAGCTGCAATCTGAAAACTGCTGGAGGACCCGAGGTACCAGCCTTGGCATAAAGGAGCAAGATGGCATATGTCTGAAGTTTAAACTTGCACACCTCACTGGAAATCATCAGGTTAATTTGATTAAAAGGAGGACTTACCTGGGCGGGAGTATATGAATGAGCAGCCCGTGATAGACATACAGACGGAGATACCCAGAGAGATAGAGATGTATTTTATGGTCATTGCTTCAGATACAGATATACCCTTTATCATGTCTTGATAAAGGGTATCTGTCCCCAAAATGTTGACCAAAAAAGTTCACCATTGAGTAGGCTTACCAGACCTCACCTTTAACCTGGGAATACATATAAAAAATGCATACTGCAGGGTTGCTTTGATTTCAGTGCAGTCCTGAAATATGCCTATTTACTGTGTGTCCCCAGTTAAAGGGAAGGTCTGGTCAGCTTACCATTGATGATACCTGCAAAAAGTATCATGAGACCTATTAATTTGAACTATTACTGCATGTGTATATCTATAGCTGAATATCACCAAGAATATGCTCCCCATCCCAACTTGCACTACCTGTTGGCAAATACTAGTTCATCTGCATACACCGACAAATAAATAAAGCTAACATTTCTCAAAGTATTCTCAGAAATTAAAAATCATCTATAGATCTTTTAGCCATTTTTTTTTATCACCTATTTGTTAACAACTGGCAGTTCCACTTTAAATGACTAAAGAATGTATCTGGTGGCAGAGATTTTGAGCTACAGCTTGTGTTGCAGCTGGGAAATGGCAGTTTGTAGGCTTTCAGCTGCTTCCTGTGCAGGGCCATTTCTGCTATGTTATCAGAGGACACAATCTCACCTTATCAGCCACCACGCTCTTCCTTTTCTTTGGGTCCCCAGAGAGACCTATGAGGAGAAGACAGATAAAAACATCCGTTCAATAGTTACAGCAGCAACAATTCTCACCATTAAAGGGATAATAGGATTTTAGTCTTACCTGTTAAATCCTTTTTTCTTAGTCCATACATGTTACTGGTAACTTTGGGTAGGCGATCAGCCCTTTTAATTAGGCAGGAACAATTCTCAGAAGTGACTGTTGGGTGGTGCCTACCTCCTCTCCTTAGCTTGCAGCTAGCCAATCCTCAGCCAGTAAGATTTGCAGACTAACTATTGACTAGGTAGTAAGAAAGTAAAGGAAGACTCCTGTGAGCATGAACCCGAAAGGACCCCCACGTTCTGCCACAGGAGAGCCAAGTATGGTCCCTTGACAGGATGGGAGACCAGTAACCTGAATGGACTAAGAGAAAAGGATTTAACAGGTAAGACTAAAATCCTATTTTCTCTGTCGTCCAATACAGGTTACTGGTAACTTTGGGATGTCCAACATTAAGTTCCTCAGGGCGGGAAGAAAGGCGAGTACCAGGCCCAGGCCCCCAAAGTCACCAGAGCACCAATGAACCTATAGATCATAAATAGCTCAACACTAACCACAAAGTGTTAATGGACACTGAACAGGGGTAAAACAAACCCCATGAACTGATACACATCACACTGAACTAGAACCAACAGGGCTCAAAATTGAAAGAGAACTGAGAGACTAAAAAGTTCGTAGACACGCAAGGCCGCCTCTAGGATCTTTCTCCCAAAACTGGCGTCAGCCGATGCCAGCACATCCACACAACTGATCAGCTGGGTCCTGGTTCTTGTAGGCCCAAGAAGCCCCAAATAGACCTCGCAGAATGAGCCGTGACCCTGAAGGGAACAGGCTTCTTCCAAAGTTTGTAAGCCTTAAGAATCATGGACTTGAACCAAGAAGCAATGGTTACCTTGGAAGCAGGCTTCCCTGCCCTAGGACCCTCAGGAATGACAAAAACAAGTGTCAGACTACCGCAAGGACTTGAGACAACGAACAACATCCGACAGATGAAGATTCCTCTCTTTGTCAGAAGTAGGGTTAGGACAAAAGGAAGGGACCACAATCTCCTGATTAATGTGGAACTCAGACACCAACTTCGGGAGAAACTCTTGTGAGGTACAAAGCACCGCCTTGTCCTTGTGAAAGACCAAAAAGAGTGGACTACAAGACAGGGCATGCAGCTCCGCAACTCAGTGAACAGAAACAATCGCCAGGAGAAAGGCCATCTTCCACATCAGCATACGTACAGGAATGGTAGCCCGAGATTCAAAAGGAGGGCACTGAAGCACTCCCAGGACCAGGTTAAGATCCCACCGTGGAGCTGAGGATTTAAACACCAGACGGGTATGAGCAACACCCTGGAAGAAAACCTTAACATCAGGAATCATAGCAAGACTCCTGAAAGAAGACAGAGAGTGCAGAAGTCTGAACCTTAAAAGAACTCAGACTGAGACCCTTATCCACACCATCCTGGAGGAAGGAAAGAACTGTAGGAAGGTCAAAATCCTGAGGCAGATCTCTGTCAGCACACCAAGATAGAAAGGTAGCTCAAACATAATGGTAGGCCTTAGAGGAAACAGGCTTACGAGCACTAAGCATAGTAGCCACCACATCAGAAGAAAATCTCTTCTTCTTCAAAATTGAGGATTCAATCTCCATGCCATCAAAGCCAGAAGATGAACGTCTTCCTTCCAGAGATAACCCTGTAGAAGAAGGTCCAGACGGAGAGGAAGTCGAAGATGTTCCACCACTGAGAGGTCCAGAAGCTCAGAAAACCAAGCCTGTCGAGGCCAGTACGGAGCAATCAGAATGACTGGGCAGCGCTCCAGTCTCAGTTTCCGTAGCACCCTGTTCAACAGGGGAACTGGAGGAAAGATGTATGCCAGAGGAAATGTCCACGGGATTAACAAGGCATCCACTGCCAGAGCCACGGGACCCACCCAGCGAGAACAGAACGTTGGCACCTTCCTGTTGTGTCTGGTTGCCATCAGGTGGACGCCTGGAAGACCCCACTGCTGAATGAGGAGGTGGAACACCAAGACATTGATGGGAAAGAAAGATCCCTCTTGAGACCACTGGCCCTGAACACACAAGTGCCCCAGCACCGCTCCCCATCCAGAAAGGCTGGCATCCGTCGTCACCAGGAAGGGTCTCTGCCTTTCAGGAGATTGTTCAGGCTCTGTTCCACAGGAAGAGGGAGAGATAGGGATCTCTCCAGTAGATCTGGTCAACCCCTGCATGCCAGGATTAGAAACCTCTGAAGTTTCCTGGTGTGAGCAATGGCAAACGGAACTGCTTCTATGGTGGAAATGAACTTCCCCACCAAGGAAGACAAATTCTTGGTTGGAACTGGATCCTGAGACGGGATAGCATGGACCTTCAGCACTATCTGATAAGCCACTTCGTCTGTGAGAAATACCATCCTCCTCTGAGTGTCAAAGAGGAGGCCCAGAAAGACCATCCTCTGGTAAGGAACAAGGTCTGACTTGTCCAAATTGATGATCCACCCGTGATGGGAGAGAGCATGAATGCAGTCCTGTACCTGCAGATAAAGGAGTTCTGGAGAAGAGACCTTCAGAAGGAGGTAGTCCACATATGGAGTCACCCTGATGCCGTTCCGATGTAGGACAGAGATCAATGCTCCCAGGACTCTGTTGAAGACTTGAGGAGTCATAGTCAGGCCAAAGGGGACGGAAGAAAACTGGAAATGCCCTCGGTCACAGGCAAAGCGGAGATACTGACGACTCTCTCAGTGATGTGTAGATAAGTATCTTGAAGATCCAGAGAAGCCAGAAATTCCCCAGGGGCCATGGCTGCTATCACTGTGCGCAGAGACTCCGGGCGGTATTTGGACCTGACCACAAAGGAGTTGAGATATTTCAGATCCAGAATGAAACAATAGCCACCGTCCTTCTTGGAAACCACAAAGAGGTTGGAGTAGAATCCCAAGCCCCTCTCCTGAGGAGGAACTGGTTCCAGGACTGCCTTGTCCAGAAGGGCCTCGAAAAGGCGGCGCTTTTCTGCTCCCAAAGGCGAACTAGAAGCGAAGGTCCTGGGAGGAGGAAGAGAGGTGAAGGGAATCCTGTATCCCATAGCCACCACCTGTAAAACCCACGGGTCCGCCATAGAGGCCTGCCAAGCCGAGAGGTAGTGATGTAAACGGCCACCTACCTGCAGGTGGGGACCCGGATTCGGCGAGTCATGCAGAAGGAGGTTTGGAAGCCTTGGGCTTCGTGGAGGACTTGGATCTCCATTGCTGCTTAGGCTTGGATGAGAAGCGCGGAGCCTGAGGGACCGTCTGGATCGCTTGGCGCGAGTCTGCTTGAAAGGAACGAAAAAGCTGATTCCTCTTGACAGGCACCTTCTTCCTCAGGACCACTAGCAGGTGAGTACTCTTCCCCCCAGTGACCTCGCTGATGAGATCCTTGAGCTCAGGCCCAAACAGGGAGGAGCCCTGAAAAAGCAAAGACAGGAGAGCCTTCATGGAGGTTGTGTCAGCAGACAAGATCTTGAGCTAAACAGCACGTTGGGCTAACACAGACATGGTAGATGCCCTGGCTACCATACGCACAGCATCAAACAGGGCAGCAGAGACATAATGCTGAGCCTCAGCAATGTTAGGGAGAAGCCGCAACATGTCAGCAGTAGGGGCCCCCTGACGGACAGCTGAATTGATCTGTTCAGTCCAAACAGCCACAGCCGTATTCACCCCATGCTGCAGCAAATGCAGGGTGGAGAGCAAAGCCAGCCTTCACAAAAATAGCCTTGAGAGAGGTCTCAAGTTTCTTATCAGTCCAGTCTTTGATTGAGAGCAGAGGCGTCAGCCACAGGCAAGGCAGTGGACTTAGAAAGCCTGGAAACAGGGGCATCCACTTTGGGGGGATGGACCCACTGCATGAGGGCCGTTTCAGAGAATGGGTAAAGCTTTGCGAACTTCCTAGACACAGATGGTTTCTTGTCTGGAAACTTCCACTCCTCAGACACCAAGCAGTCAAGGGTGGGGTTAGGTGGAAAACAAGTATGGGGCCAAACAGGCTCCTGGAACATATCAGAGGGGTGTTCAGGGTTGTCAACACAGCCCTGCTCAGGCCCTCAGCCGAGGGAATGGGGTCAGCTTCAAAAGGGTCCCTGAAAAACTGAGATGAATGAACAGCTGAACAGTCATCATCATCAGAATCCACCAATAATTCCTCCTCAGAGGAATCAGACACATTAGGTACACCCGGTGGTTTAGGCAGGGAAGATATGATAGGGGTGGGGGTCTGCCACAAGTGGAAGGCCCCCTGCAAAGTGGATGGAAAGAGTTGTAAGGTGGACCAGAGGTCCCTGGTAGTAGCTTTAAACTCTTGCATCCATACTGGCTCTAGTGCATGGCCGGAGGCCCCTGCAGGAGATTCTGGGGCAGCAGCGCATGCTGGGCAAACATGACCTGAGTATTCTCTAGGTAACCCTGAGTGACATGAGAAGCAATGAGCAATGGGGGACACAGACACACCAGTATCTTTAGTCTTAGGTTTAGCCCCAAGGTCTAACGGAGTAGACATCCTCACAGAGTCAAACGGTCAAAGTATCAAAACACCCACAAAATAGTGTGTATGATAAATAAATGCACCCCAGAAACGCTAAATAAGACTTATCTGGTAGGCGAAGGGTTAAACTGCAGAGGAGAGAAGGAAAGTCCAAGCCCTGTGTAGGATACTCAATCTGCGAAGACACAAAATGGCTGCCGCGATGGGAGCCAATCAGAAACGAGCGCACGAAGCGAGCACTCATGGGAAATGTAGTTTCGCTAACGGAGTACCCCCTATACTGCCCAAAGTCCCCTAAAGCATCCAACATGCCCAGAACATTGACCGGATGACAGAGCAAGGGCAAACTCACAAAATGAGCCATCTCTGACCTCGCTACGTAGAGTGGTTGCAGAGATATGTCCCAAATTGTAAAGTCACATAGAAGTGAATGGAGCAATGGCATCTATGCGGTAAATGCGTGCCCACAAAGTTAACAAGGTGAATACCAAAAAGTAAAACCACTCAAAAGCCCACTAGAAGAAGTCATTAGGCCCAAAATGAATGCTAACCAGCAGCAAAGGGGTTAAGTTACCACAGAAACTTGCTCCAAACACCTCACAGACATACAGATAAACCCAATGAGTGCATGAGTATGTAATAGGAACTCCAATTGAGACCCCTGTGCGGAGGGGAAGCATGGGACATGTGGACCTAAGCACTCAAAGGGTGGTCACCTTTTTCAGTAGGTTTTCTGTCTTCAGATTATCATATATCAAGAAGAAGCCTCAGTGGGCAACTCCTGGAGAAATAACTTGCAGACGAAATTTCCCCTCCCAGGGCTTAGGTCCACAAAAGCACCTGGTAAACTGAGCTATCCACATTTGGGTGATGGGAATTGTCAGTGACGGTAATCCGCATAATGCTGGTATTCCATATCTAACAGAAAAATAATAAAAAAGCTAAAACTATAGCAGAACTGTTCTCTTGCCTTGTGTCTTGACCAATGAACAAATCTTACTGGGGATTGGCTAGCTGCAAGCTACGGAGAGGAGGTAGGCTCCACCCAGCAGTCACTTCTCAGAATTGTTCCTGCCTAGTTAAAGGGGCTGATCGCCTACCCAAAGTTAACAGTAACCTGTATTGGACGACAGAGAAAGTAATGTTTCAAAATAAAAGAGTTGTAGTTCAAGAGTAATTGAATGATAAAGTATCACCCTCCCACCCCTTTTACCTAGTGTAAGCCACCTCCCCTCAGATGTGGAATCTGGTCCCAGGACCGGACAGCTTGCAGCAAGGGACACCACCCTTGTGTTCTGAGGTGAGCAGTCTTACATCAGTAAAAGAGGTAGGAGGGGGATACTTTTATCATTCAATTACCCTTGAACTACAACTCTGACAGTATTGAAACAACACTGCTCACCTCAGAACACAAGGGTGATGTCCAGATGGCTTGCAGAGACGGACAATCTTCAATTAGCATAAGGAAAAAACCTGTCAAGGGGGGCAGGGTTTTACTTATGCTCACAGTAAGAAGATTGTCTCTTGCTGTGAGCTGTTCAGTCCTGGGACCAGATTCCACATCTGAGGGGAGGTGGCTTACACTAGGTAAAAGGGGCGGGAGGGCGGATACTTTATCATTCAATTACTCTTGAACTACAACTCTGACAGTATTGAAAAAACACTCTCCATGGCCCAAATACTATGAAGATTAATTGGAGCTGCTTTTAAGTTGAAACGTTACTATCCCTTTAAAGGGGAAGGAGATCCTCAGAAGTTAAACTCTCTTTTTTATGGGTGCTTTTGGAACACAAAATAAGGGGTCATTGAGAACCCTATAAAAGACATGTGGCCTTCTAGAGCTGAACTACTGAGTTGTAGCCCAACAAGAGCTGGAGGACTGCAAGTTGCCTTCTTCTGTCCCACACAATGATTCATATGACCTTTGTTTAACCCTGTGAATGCTAAAGACATCAGCAACATTGAGAAGCAATAGGATGGAGACCTCTTTGGAATTCAAGGGGTTAAAGGAGCAGTAAAATTTTTATGAAAGATCATACTGTATATTTTAGGGATTTTCCTATTGAGTAAAACAAGGATACTGCCACTGCAGGGAGAGGTTTTGTTCACATATTATTAAAGGTCAAACATTACTTTTTATATTAAACTGGAGCTTTAAGTCTCTGCCTATGGTTATCCACAGGATGCAGAAGTAACAGCCTCACCACTTTGTGAAGGTTTTAATTGTACTAACTTTTGAATGAAGCATCTGTGAGAATTGGAAGTACCCTCGTTTTACTCCTCTGGAAAAGCCCTACAATATAAGTTTTTTCCATAGCAATATTTCACTGAATCTTTCAATTATGTCACAGTCAGAAACAGCACTGGTATTAGAAGGGGTTAGCAAGAGCCTATCCTCAGCTCACCACCTACAAATATATAGATCGATCAATGCTTTAGACTTACTCACCTACAACAGCTTTGGCTTTGCCCTCGTGAAAAGACCACGCCAATGCTAAAGCCTCATTATAGCAGTCTTGCTTCAAAAGATGGTCAACTCTCTGGTTTAACAAAATTAAAAATTAGAATATGGATTATTGCTGAAATAAACAGAGATAAAATGTGCACTGTCAGCTGTCACTGTTAGAAATAATAATATTGCCAATTTTCACCAACAAAATACTGTTAGAAATACAAATTAAGAAAAGAGCTATACTGAGAGCATGGTGCACAATAATAAAACTCTGTTTTATGGTATGTATTGCATAACTGTGAAATGATGCTCTGTTGTTACTCCTCGTTCACAAGCCAGTACTCAGAATCCCTTGCTGTGAGGATACATTATCCTGTGTAAAACACTATTACCCAGAATGCTTTTTGTTGTGGAGAAACATTATCCTGTGTAAGGTTGATCATTACCCAGAACAAATAGAAGTAGAGGCACAGTATGTGGTTCGATTATCTGGTAAGGCATGCCATTACCTAAAAACTTTTGCTACAGGTGCACTGCATACTGTGTGACCTGAGACATTTCAATAGGTTAATTTATTTTAGTTTCAATGTGTGCAAATACCATCTACTGTTTAAAGCACTGAAATCTAAAAGCATAAACATAACCACACACGTACATACTAAATTACTCATGTATAGAGTCAAACTAATGAACTAAGATGTGCAAATATTTAGGGGTGTCTTTTTTTCTAACAGATTTGAATGTGTCCAATATTATAATGCACACAATCTGTACATTTATGAACACAATAATAGCATCTAAAGACAAAATATTGTATATAAACACCAAAACTACCACTTCAGTCCTTGTGTTTCCCTGGTGATACCGTTACAGTGGTGGAGCTGACGGCTGGCCCACAAGGGTATAAGTGTTCTTGTCTGACACCCATGTGCACCGGACATTTAACTGTGGTGAGCAACAAATTGATCAAATCACCAGTTTGAACAGTATCCCCATAAGCTACACTATTATTAAAACGTTCCTACATTCTGCTTTGTAAGCAATAAAGTTTCAGCAAGCTGCTTTCATGGAATATGTTAAAAATAAATAAATAAATTAAATATGTTGTAGGGTTTATTCCCATGAGTAAAACAAGGGTACTCTCTGCTGAAAGGTGTTTTATTCAAAACTTATTAAAGCTCAAACTTATTTTTTTTTTTTTGGTACAATATCTCAGTGGCCTGAAATTGCACAGTGGCGCTGTTGCTGCACCATCCGCTGACCAGAGCAGTCCATAGGATGGTGTAGTAACAGCGCCACTGTGAAATTTCAGGGCACTGAGATATTGCACCTAAAAAAATCAAGTTTGAGCTGTAAAAACTTTGAACAAAACACCTATCAGGACTGGAAGTACCCTCTTTTTACTCAGGAGAATAAACACTACAATATTAAGTGTTACTATCCCTTTTAAAGATGTGTAACACATTACAGTGGGCTGAATGATCCATAGCAATGCTCAGCAACTTGCAGCATTTAAAGGGATAGTAATATTTCACAATAAAAGCAGCTCCCATTAATTTTCATAGTATTTGGACCATGAAGAGTGTTATTTCAATACTGTCAGAGTTGTAGTTCAAGAGTAATTGAATGATAAATTATCCTCCTCCCTCCCCTTTTACTGATGTAACACCGTTCAGATGGTGTCCAGATGGCTTGCTGAGAGGGACAATATTCAATTAGCATAAGGGAAAAACCTGTCAAGGGGGGCAGGGTTTTCATTGTTCTCACAGTAAGAAGATTGTTCCTTGCTGTGAGCTGTTTGGTCTTAAGACCAGATTCCACATCTGAGGGGAGGTGGCTTACACTAGGTAAAAGGGGCAGAAGATGGCTACTTTATCAGTCAATTAATCTTGAACTACAACTCTGACAGTATTGAAATAACACTCTCCATGGCCCAAATACTATGAAGATTAATTGGAGCTGCTTTTATTTTGACACATTACTGTCCCTTTAACTAATCATAGAAAATATTGCATTGCAAATGCCATGTGAATTAGGCCTGGCTAAGAATAAGATTCTCAGTTATACCCCTATCCCAAAGGACAGTACACACAAAGGCAAAGAGAAGCAGTCCTCGAGCAAACCAGCTGTCCCATAGGGGACAAATAAACATTCCCAATATTCAAACTGATTTAAATGGATATTTAAACCCCATGACTGCTAGAGATCCCCAACGCACTGTGAAGCAATGCGTTGAAGACCTCTTTAGCTTCCAAAGGGTTAAAAGTACCATTTAAATCAACAGGAATTCCCATTTACAGTGCAGTTTTTTTTTGTTTTTTTATGAAGGTATTTTACCAGGAAGAATACATTGAGATTTTCTCTCATTTTCAAGTATGTTCTGGACTCCTTTTATCTTCCTTAGAAGGGTGAAAGGCTAATCTGACCTTGCCGGGACTAGAACCTGCGACCTCACGGCTTGAACTGATTCTACAGCTGATGATTTAACCAACTGAGCCATCTCACTGGTTTGCTCCAGAATTGCTTCCCCTCTGCACTGTGCACATAGATCCAAGTGGTCCATAGCTACTGCTCTGCGGATCTTACCTCTCGCCAGTTCCTCAACATCATGACATGGACAGACTGTAAGAGAAATAGAGAGAGAGACTGAGTAAGGTGGGGAGGAAAAGAGAAAGAAAAGAGAGAGGAAAAAGACAGCAAGAAAGAGAGAGAGAGGAGGCTGAGAGGGCGGAAGTTAAAGGCGACACGTCTAGAATCAACAGCCACAGAAGCATAAAAAGGCAAACACAGCTTAACCCCTTAACAGCAGAGAAGAATGACAAATGTTTACTTACAGCAGTGGTTCCCAACAGGCATGTCACAGCTCATTTATGGGTCTTGGCACCAAGCTTAGGCCTTATGTTCAAAAGAAAAGCAGAGGAATTCTACGGCAAACCATCTGGACTACAGGGGTGAAATAAACATTTTAATGGATTTAAATGGGGCTTTTAACCCAGTAAATTGCTTGAGAAATCCCCAATGCTTTGAGAAGCAATGCACTGAAGACCTCTCTAGCATTCAAGGAGTAAAAACCCTATTTAAATCAATTGGATTTTTAATTAACCCCCCACAGTGCAGTTAGTTTGTGCAAGAAATGCACCTCTTTAACTTTATGAATAAGGTCCTTAAAGGGATAGTAATACTTTCTTATAAAAATCTCTAAAATTGTAGCTATTAATAATAGAAGTAGGATAAGCTACTTCCCAGGTCTCAAATCTTCATTGCTTTTGTGTTCGTAGCATTTACACTTCCCCCCCTCCCCTTTCTCATATGTCAGCGCTCTAGCCGACAGCTGCAGAATCCGGTCATTTGACCAGACTGAGGCTCTTCAGCAGAGCCAAAAATGTGACGGTTATGAAGAAATACGTCATTGGAATGGTCTACAAAGAGTGCCTGGTTTACAAGCACACTTTGTAGACCGTTCCAATGAAGTATTTCTTTATAAACTTTGAGATTTTAGCTCTGCTGAAGAGCCTCCATCTGGTCAAACGACCTGATTCTGCATCTGTCAGCGAGAGCGCAGACATATGAAAAAGGGGAGGGAGTGGGGGGGGGGGGTTAAATGCTACGAACAGAAAAACTATGAAGATTTGAGACCTGGGAAGTAACTTATCCTAACTCTATTATTAACAGCAACAATTTTAGAGATTTTTATAAGAAAGTATTACTATTCCTTTAAGGCAGTATTCAATAAGCGCAATTCTGCAGCAAACCAACAATAGGCGTATTTGGAGAATTTGTAATTCTACCATATGGTGGACTGAACCAGAATTCCTCAGTTTTTCAGCTGAATCCAATACCCTTATAGTGTGTCACACCTTTCCAAATAATTTTATTGAGTTGTAATATTTCTGATACACACCCAAGTTACAAAAGTTAAGATTTTTTAAATAAATATAACAAAGTGATTAGGAGTGAATAAATAGGGAAAACATTAGATATCTTTTTTTAACCCTTTGAGTGCCTGTGGGGTACGGAACGCATTGCTTTGCAATGTGTTCCGTACACCTCTGGCACTCAAAGGGTTAAAGAGCTTATTCTAATAAGTAAAACAATGTTTTATTCAAAAGTTAGTGCGGTTTAAATCTGCATTTGTGAGTGCAGTACATTTATGGCCTGAAATGTTATGGTGGCGCTGTTATTGTTCAATACTATCCTCATAAGAAAAAAGGTTAGGAACTATGGACTTGCAGTGTGTGTATACAGAGAAACAAACATTCTATATAACAGAGGTTCTCAACCCGTGCCCTCAGTGGCCACTAACAGGCCAGGACTTAGGAATTTCCCTGCTAGAACAGTGTGTTGATCAGAGGCTCAGTCGTATTGATTAACTCACCTGTGCTCTTAAAAGGAAATTCTAAAATCCTGGCCTGTTAATAGCCACTGAGAGCACAGGTTGAGAACTACTGCTATATAATAATTTGCTAATGTACGTTTGTCAGAAGCTGTCATGCGCAGTACAGACGGCTGCACGAGCTGCAGTCATGTGCAGTACAGACTGCCAGCGCCATGGCCGATAACAAAGCGGGGCAGTCTCTACTGTGCATGACTGCACCGTGGCCGTTGCTGCCTGGTACTGTGGCCCGTGAACACGGGCTGTTCAACTAGTCTACATTACATTCATCTGTAGCTAGCAATCTGTGTAGAAAAACCAATAAGTGAAATATTCAAACAAAAGATTATGAGTCATATGAAATAAGAAAAAAGTGGTGCAATTACGCAGCAAATCATTTGCACCACAAGTTACAAACATTTTCGAATTTCCAGTTAATTTAAATGGAGCTTTTAAAGGGCAACTGTCACAACTGTACTGTAACACATCTGATTTGTTCAAAAGCAGCTATATTTAGGCTAGTCATTTTGTATTTAATGTAATGGTTTATGAAATAGTTAGGTTTTATTTGCCAGTCTATGCAAATTAGATACTGCTGAAATGAATGCCAAACGGATGCTAACATTCCACACTGCTCCCCATCCCAACTGCCACACCCTACCACCCTTGTCTCATCTGCATAAACTGACATAAATAAAGCTAAATACCTTATATGCTATTATTTAAAAAAGGCAAACAAATATAGGCAATTTTGAATGCTCTTTTAACCCGTTGAGTGCTTTGCATTGCATATGCCTCTGGCAATAAAAGGGTTAAAATTGTCTATTTATTACACAGTGACAATTCCTCAAAAATGAAAGAGGTTTCCAATGCATTGCTTTGCAATGTATTGGAGACCTCATGCATTCAAAAGTTTAAAAAGCCCCATTTAACCCTTTGATTTCCAGAACGGTATGCAACATATAGTTTACAAAGCGGTGCACACCCCTCTGGCACTCAAAGGGTTAAATCAAACCAAATGTTTATCTGTTCCCTATGGTGCAGCCAATGTATAACAGAATTGCTCCACATTTGTCCCTATGCATATGACCTGTTGTGTGGCTCCAGGAAGTGGCGTGTACCTTTGTTCCCAAGTAGAAGATCTGTCCCCCGTAGCTGCTGATTGACTGGTAACAAGCCTTTTCTCCTACCAGAGCCTAGGGAACACAAATACACAGCACACGTTCTCAGTGAATATGCATTGCTCACATGTGCAGTGCACAAATCAGATATTTTAACTCCTTATCTGCCAGAGAGGTCTGCAGTACACTGTAAGACTTGAACCACTCACCAAACCACTGTAATCATTCTCTGCTTAATGTCATGTTTTTATCTCACTCAACCCCCTCTACATGACATTTCCTGTGAAGTCTTTACAAAAACTTCCGTACCATATCACTGAACTATGTACAATTTGCTAACAATGTCATAAAGCAGCGGGGCAAGCTGAGGCCTTCGGTTATTGTTGCACTAAAACTCCCATCATCCCCAGTTAGCTAAAGGCCGGGTGGGGCTGATGGAACCTTCCGCCCAACAGTGGCCCCCATCTTCCTTACTGAAAACAATTAAAGTGGACCTGTCAACTTAATGAAACTTTAAATAAAAGTTCCATAATCCTTATTTATATAAATCATATCCACATGTAATCTGCCATATGGTTCCTACATTATAAATCACTCTCTATTCTCCTTCCATACCGCCGCTTCCAAATCTTGAAATGACAAGCCTTTTTTTGGATTTTTGTTTTTTATAATCCTACCAGTCTCTGGCAGTCTAGGGACATCTGTGTGCTGTTCTAAGGCACAACACTCACTGCTGAGAAAACCATGCAACATATTATCAGGGAGCACTGTATGTAAATTAAATCTCATAGGAAAGGGCATTCTCAAGTGGAATGCCAAAGAGAAACAGCGTGATGACCACAAGGGAGGGGATGCTGTGACAAATAGTAAATATGGCCTCTGCATTCTTTGAATGACAGGTAAGGTCTTTTATTTCATTATTAATAGATTGAGGGGAGGAGTTTGGTTGATAACGGTTGTATACAGGTATATATATTGTGATTTAAAGACTTTCTGGGAGCTGATTGTTCCCCTTTAAGATAAGTTTAGGTGAATTTAACCCATTGGGTGCCAGAGGAGTATGCAACACGCAATGTGTTACATACCCCCTCTGGCACTCAAAGGGTTAAAGAAAATTAAAAACTGCATGTGTGTTGCATTGGCCATTTGTTTGTAGTATAAACAGTTCCGGATTTCCCAACAGGCTACTGCCTAGATCCCCAAATTTTGAGGGGCGCCTCAGCTGTGCTGGCCACAAACACATTCTGAATTGTGGGTGTGCCCAGTACAATCTCCATGTCCCTGAACCAGTTTCCAGGCTATTACTATACCCCTTGGATGCCAACAAACAAGGGGTTAAAGCTTTGCTTTGTTTTTTAACCCCGTAACTGAAAAAGAGGTTTCCAACATCCAAGGGTATTTTCTATGTCAGGAAACAGTGGATGGGTGGGGTTGTGACAGAAGTGGGGGTGTAGTCATGGGTTGAGTAAAGGGCACCTGAGGTGTAAATACAGTCCTGAGTACAAACTGTTTTTCTGAAACAAAACCTTATTTTTTGTTGGCACAGTATGGTCTGAACCAATATTATCACACACTGTTTTGAACGAATCTAGGCCAGTGGCTCTCAACCGGTGTCCTCAGAGCTTACTAACAGGTCAGGACTTGTGAATTTCCCAGCTACAATACAGCTGTGTTGATCAGAGGTACAGTCAATTTTATTAACTCATCTATGCTCTAACAAGGAAATCTTGGTCTGTTAGTGGGCCCTGAGGGCACGGGCTGAGAACCAATTATCTGGGCCAATCCCACACATACAGTGTTCATTTTAGGATATCTCTACTCCATCCTCTAGAACTCCCTCATCCCTCCTACCTAAGCTCTCTCATTTATCCTCCTTCCTACCTCCTAACAAACCACTCTCTCTCATCCTCACTTGGTAGGAGTGAGGATAAGTGAGACAGGTTTGGTAGGAGGCAAGATAGAGTTTGTTAGGAGGCAGGAGAGAGTTTGGTAGGAGGGAGGATGAGTGAGACAGGTTTGGTAGGAGGGAGTTTGAATCCTTTGGTATGAAGGAGGATAAGTAAGAGAGGTTTGGTAGGAGGCAGTTTTAGAGGATGGAGTAGACATTACCTATAATTAAGTGTTTAGTCTTCATATGGATGAGTTTAGAGTCCATGGGGTTATGCACCAAGGTGTGATAACCACTTGATAAAGTGGAGAGGACTTTTCAAGCCAGAGAGATCTTAGTGAACAGGCTCCATAGAAAAACATATGAGTGGCGAAATGATATCACTGGAACAGTCATCTACACTTTATCACCTTTTATATCACACCTTAGTGCATCTCCCCCTGCAAAAAAGAATCATGCTCTCTTTTGTGGACATGACATCCAGTACTATTAAATATACGTTTTTTGGGGAACTAATTAACACTTAAGTGTTAGTAACAGAGAGAGTGCCTGTGAGTTTGAGTGTGAGAAAGTGTAAATATGAGGGAGAGACAGAAAGTGTGTACGAGTTTGAGAAAGGAGAGGGTGAGCATGTGATTTCTTTATGTATGTATGTATATTTATTATACATAAATCGGCTATAAAGAAAGCACTAGAAGGAAGATTGGATGCTATGGAATTTATATGTCAACCTGTAGCGAGACATTCTCAACTAAAGCAACATAAAATTAAAGATTTTCGATTTATGCCAATCTTAACTGTTTCCAGGCCAATAAGAGGTGGAGATCGGCACCGCATGTTATTACAGGAGGAGGCTCGAGTTATCTTTGAATTTAATACCTTGATACCAAATGGATTAATCATGAATTATCATATTCAAGTTTTCTATGAAAAAATTCTTGAACGCTGATCATTCTGTGTCCTTATAAGGTGGAATTAATGGCAATGACCTCTGGAGAGAAGAGGAATGTAAGGCACCTATCTACCCATATTGGACAACAGCTCCCGGATACACTGGAGGAGAGATATATATGGAAGGAACAACGTGGCTAATATTTGAGCACTTCTTGTGAAAACTACAGGAATGGACTCTAAAAGCCAAAAAGAATACAATGTGGAAATTCAATAAAAGTCCAAAAAGATATTGTATCAATGGTGATGCTAAAGAAATTATTGAGCAAATAGGACATGCATGACCTGGGTTTTAAGTGTGTTGGATATTAATTTGTTTTAAGTGTGTTGGATGTTAATTTATGGTGCTATATATGAACCCTGGACTACAATTAGAAATAGATCTTGTACCTTTAAGACTATCCCTAAAAGCTGCTTTTGAAGAAGATGGTGGTTTAATGTAGTAAATAAGGACTTGTGCTATCTGTATGTAATATTCAGATGTGCATAGATAATGGTATAATTAATAACAACATTGATGTCTGCTTTAATATAAATGATAACGTGTAACAGATTGCGATATCCTATTGCTTTGCTTTCAGTCGGCAAAGTAGGTTATGGGAGTGTCACCCGTTGGATAGCGACACACTACACACGGAGTCTCACAAGCAGACACCTAGTTTACAGGTGTTTCTGCTTGAGGAGGAAGACAACGAGTGATAGGGTGAGTCTTAATGTGCTTAGAGTATTTAAACGGTTATGTTTTTTATGTTAAGATGTAGATTTGCCCTGACGAAGGTCCCTGTGTAGGACCGAAATGTTTGGCTGGATTTAAAATGTTTCTGGAGAAATAAATTGATTACTTCTGATATAACAACGGAGTGCTGTCTCTGTTTACCATCTGAGATGCCCCAGGCCGAGTATACCAATATTCAATATTAAGGGACGTGCACCTAAGTGTGTGTTTGTCTTTGGAGCAATGTGGAGATAAAAGTAGAGATAAATGTATTCTGACCTATATGTATAAGTCAGGATTGGGTCATTTTACCCTTTACAGGTGTGGTTGGACTATAAGTCTTATCATCCTCAGCCAGCCATTGACCATTTCTGGGTTAGACTGATACAAGCACACTCACATAGTCACATCTCTACTAACACAAACATTTAGAATCACAGACACTTTGCATAACTTGACATGAGGAAATCTGATATTTACTAAAACAAGGAAAACAATTATGTTTTAATCACATTGATGTGCAAGGCTTCACTTGCACACGAGTTTCAATGTGTTTTAATGGGCAGAACTCCCTTTTTTTGTCAATACAAATTGCATGAAAACACTACACATAGAAGAATATCCCATTGGTTAATGCTGATTTCACATCTAGCGAAGATGTGGGCAGAAACACAAAAAAATTGTTAGTAAACAGAGCATGTGAGGAAACGCAAAATCACAACAGACCATCCTACATCATGACAAAAATGCCAAATCAGACTTTCATAAAGAGGAACCATTGTACATTTATATTATAAATGCATGCATCTATCCCAGTGACAGACAACCAGATTCAGCCTCAAACTCCCCAAAAATGTTGTATAATATGACTGAAAAAGTAGATTAACCCCTTGGATGCTACAGAGGTCTCCAACACACACATATTTTATTTTCTATATATGTCTGTGTCTGTTTATATATGGAAAGTACTCGCAGGATACTTGTATAATAAATCAAAGTTTATTCAAATCGACGTTTTGGCCTACACTGTGGCCTTCATCAAGATTTACACCAAACAGTGACAACATCCCTTTAATACCATATACACATTCCCACTTTCAAACTGGCGCCAATAGTAGCACCGGGTGCAAAAGGAAGCAGAGCCAATCATTAACCAGTGCAGTGAACAAATTAACATGTGATGGCTACCATAGTAGCCAAATGGATAATCAGATATGGAAAAATGAAAACATGGTACAAGTGAAATACCTCAAGCGAGATAGTGAGAGGTAGAAACATACAATCGTAAATAGGAGTATTATTACACAATCGGGGTATTACTTATCATTGACAAGGTGCATAAGCATTTGTATGAAGGCTAGTATATACTCTATGTGGTGATGTACTCCCACATATCGCAACGCGTCTCTACATTGTGAGATACACTGTAGCAAGCTCACAGAATTATGTGTATCCCCGATTACATAAATAGGCCATTAGAAATCCTCATTAAAAATCCTTGATGTATGGTTCAAAGCGGGGCAGGACATCCCCACATTGATCAACAATATGGAAATATTGAGGTTCATAGTGCCTATATCTGCCTTTCTAGGTAGAATGGTATGAAAGATGATTAGTCTAAATAGAAGATGATATACCTGTTAATTAAATCTACCAAACTAATACTTGCACGAAGATCAGGAAGAGGATTTAATTGCCTACTTCGGATATTGATCTCTACATGTAATGAAAAACACAGGTAATGGGGAAGGACCCAATCCAGCAAACAGGAAGCGAATAAGAGGTACGTCATGATATTACTTGGATATATATACAGTACTTATTATCAACACACACGTAGTTGCTGCAACCTCTTGAATTTTTAAAGGGATATCCATTATTATTGCTTTACTAATGTTTTGGTTTTTGGACTACTAAAATGAGACCACTCTCCATATCATTAATCATTACTATAGTTACTATTTTGAACTAATGCTCGCCTTAGAAACATTGTTATTACATTGCCATAACCTTGTTTTGCAACTTATGAAGAATATACGGCAGCTACAATATATGGACTCTGATGGTGCTGTGTAAATGTGAACACGACGCTATTTCGTGAACATGTATTATACTCAACATGTGTAGGCTTTTTTGTCCATATAATATAGGGATAGGAACATTACCTATTAATAATAGTAATACTGAGCATATTACATAGGTCTTATGAGTATCGGCACTAACCAATAACTATTTGAGTGAGCTAATCCACTTTGGGCATCATTGGATTTAAATTGGGCTGTACTCCACGTGCTTAGTACATATGCATATTATTTTGTCATCATATTAGCGAATTATGAGTTTCAGCATTCATAGGACCCATCAGGTATTATGTAATTTGTATACAAGCTCTGTCTTTATATACTAGCTCTGTCTTTATATACTAGCTCTGTCTTTCATTTCTATTATGACACCGTAATACAATCGGCTTAGGGGATACACATAATTCCGTGAGCTCTCTACAGTGCATCTCACAATGTAGAGACGCGTTGTGATATGCGGGAGTACATCACCACACAGAGTGTATACTAGCCTTCATACAAATGCTTATGCACCTTATCAATGCTAAATAATACCCCGACTGTGTATTAATATGCCTATTTATGATTGTATGTATATTCTTTGTAATGTTTATATCTTCTATGGTCTTTTGTGAAGTTAGATCGTGTACTTCTCCTACCTCTCGCTTGAGGTATTTCACTTGTAACATGTTTTAATTTTTCCGTATTTGATTATCCATTTGGCTACTATGGTAGCCATCACATATGTTAATGTATTCACTGCACTGGTTAATGATTAGCTCTGCTTCCTTTTGCACCCGGCGCTACTCTTGGAGCCAATTTGAAAGTGGGAGTGTGTATATGGTATTTAAGGGATGTTGTCACCGTTTGGTGTAAATCTTGATAAAGGCCACGGTGTAGGCCAAAACGTCGATTTGAATAAACCATCACTTTGATTTATTATACAAGTATCCTGTACGTGCTTTCCATACTGCCATATGAATATGATTCTTCTCGTCGGAAGAGAACCCAGGCATATATATGGTGTCTGAACAAGTGCTTTCCTGACAATATATATATCCTATATAATAATTTGCTAGGATGTTTGTCAGAATCCGCCATGCGCAGTAGAGACTGCCCGAACGCACAGAATGCTGGGAGTTCTGTGCTGGGAGCATTCTCTGCTTTCGGGCAGTCTCTACAGTGCATGACTATGTCGGTTGCAGGACGCAGAGTAGGACCAGCCTCTTAACCCTTTGAGTGCCTCTGGCACTCAAAGGGTTAACATCACCCAGACCTTGGCCCGTGTACACGGGCTTTTACACTGATATATATACATATAGTAATATCTGCTGATAAAAAATAACACCTTACTAGGGCCAGAAAATCCTAACTACAATATGAACTTTGCCCTTGTGCTTTGTTCAAGAGATAACATCTTCAGTCAGTTCTAGATGGCGTATCCATGGAGGTGGACATGACAGCTGCTGGCAGTTTTTTTTTTTTTTTTGTTTTTTTTTTTTCAGATTGCATGAGCCTATTTAACCCTTTATGGACAAGAGGAGTGTACAATGCATTGTGAAGCAATGTACTGCACAACTCTCTGGTTTTAAAAGGTTAAGATTACCATGTGCAGTAGGCAGAGTTTGTGTTCTGTGGTCCTACCAGCAACCTCCATGGGCATGATGTCCAGGACTGACTGAAAATGTTATCGCTTGAACAAAGAAACATTCATAGGGACCATTAGGATTATCTAGCCACGGTAAGGTAATGGGAGGTTATTATTAGTAGACGTTACTTCTCCTTTAAGGTGGACCATGCTACATGTAAAGGGAAGCATGCTTTGAGGCAAAAGAAAGATGAGCTGTTTGGGGGGGATTGGGTGCAAGTTATGGGTTAGTGGAAATGATGTCCTCATCCCATTCTACCAGAGAACAATCAGGCAGCAGGAGAAGCCTCTTAAAGCCACCAGTTGCCCACCACTTGTCTAACCAAACAGGAATGCCCAGACATAAACAAACACACACACACACACACACACACACACACACAAACACACACACAAACACACACTTAGGATAGCTCACCAGAGCCTGGCTCACGTTCCCCCCAGTGGCCAGAGACTTGAAGTGGCTGCTGTTGTACACAAGTTGAACATCTGAT
The DNA here is from genome assembly GCA_037306005.1 of Rhinophrynus dorsalis. Classification (NCBI taxonomy): domain Eukaryota; kingdom Metazoa; phylum Chordata; class Amphibia; order Anura; family Rhinophrynidae; genus Rhinophrynus; species Rhinophrynus dorsalis. The sequence goes on from CM074725.1 coordinate 153,411,493, forward strand.
ATCTCCAGAGTCTCAAGCTCCTCCTGGGTCTGCCGGTCAATCACATGCAGCTTTTCAGCACTATCCAGCAGTGCCACTGTGCGAGCATTAATCCACTGCAACAACGGAGAAAGAAATTACAAAGTCAGACAGATGTGAGTCACACAAGTGGAGGAAATAACCACAAGCAGCACACCCAATCAGGGTCGTCCTCTCACTACTCACTGTGAAGTTGATAAGGTCATAGTGCAAGTGCAGCTGCTTCTGTTTGTTTATATGAATGGCTCCAGATTCATCCCTTTTCACCTAAAAACACAGGATGTTGTCAATCTGCAAACAGCCCAAAGACTACAAAAATAAGGGAGAGAAAGAGAGGAGAATGCAGAGAAATAAACATAAAGGGAGAGAAGAGAGAAAGAAGGTGAGAGAAGCAGAAGAAAGTGACAGGAGAAGGAGAAAGAGAGAACAGAGAGAAAGAGGGACAAAGAGACGAGAAAGAAAGGGAGAACAAGTGGAAAAGAGAAGGGAGAGGACAGAAGAGAGAAAAGGACAGAGAGAGAAAAAAAGAGAGGGATAGGGATAGTACAAGCACTAACACAGTAATATAGTTGATGAGGCTGAAAAAGACATGCATCCATCAAGTCCAGCCCATACCAAAACAAACTTGTTGATCCCAAGGAAGTCGTCAAAAAAACAAAACAAAAAAAAAAAACACTGAAGCCATTTCCAATTTAGCCCCAAGTGGGTAAAACATTCCTTCCAGACTCCAAATGGCAGTCAGATAGTTCCCTGGGTCAACAACCTTTCTGCATTGAGGCCAACTGTCATAATTCTCAGTATTGTTCTGTGCTAGATGGGTATCCATTGCTCTTTTTAAAGCAGTTACAATATCTGCAAGTACAACATTCTGAGGCAAAGAATTACATAGCTTTACTACCCTTACTATAAAAAATCCCCACCTTTGTTTAGTCAAAAGCACCTTTCCTCTAGTTTTACTGGATAACCTAGTCAGCATCCGAGGGTGGGCTGTTTCTTTAAAAGGGCAGACTCCCTACCACTTGCTTCCTTTTTCCCATACTTTCCCTTTTACAGTTAAAATAAATGCAATTATTATTCTAGAATTTGTATTCATACTAAAGCACTATTTATTGTTTTTTTCCTGAAACCTCAGTAACCTTGTGATTGCAAGAGGGGTGTCCAGCATATTGTGGAGCAATGAATTGGACAATTTTCTAACACTCAAAAGTTTAATGAGTGGATTGTAAAGGGGGATTTTGGGTGGATGAGGGGTAGTTTGAAGATTCACCTAGGGTACCAAGTAACCATGCTTTACTGGAGAGAGAGGCCCTAAATAAACACACACTCTTCAGATGCATAATGACATATTGCACAGCAACATCTGAACTACATACAGAAAAAACAGATTGTGGATAAGCAGATTACACAATCAAAACAAATATTTAGAGAAACAAGGTTAACATGCTGAATTCCATAGGGGTGACCAAAGCATTGCAAAGAGATGGACACCGCTCTGGCCCTTAAGGGGTTAACACACAGAATGGAAAGAATAAAAAGAAATTTCAGAAAAAGTGAAAGGATGATTATAAGGAAAGAAAAACTAGAGGCATATAAACAGAGGCGTATATTATATGAACTTTAACACTTTGAGTGCCAGAGGGGTATGCATTGCATTACATAACCCTCTGGCACTCAAAGGGTTAAAGTTTTAACCCCCTTGGATGCTAGACTGGAATGCACCATGACCGGCAGCATGCAGATGGTTAACGTCATTCAACAAAGTACAACCCTCTGTATGTCAGAAGGGGTCCAAAGCATTGAAAGGTTAATAAATTCAGGCCAATGGTTCCTCGGGTCTAGAGGTGGATCTGTTAATTATAAAGTGTATGAAAAAAAGCCTATATGTTGTACTCGTCATTTGGTTGGAATATATTGTTTAGGAATCATTACATTTTATTTGTTGGTGGCAGAGTCTGGCACTTTATGTTAATTACTTTACATGCTCAGTCAATATTACGACACATGACAATCTAGACAGAGCACATTCAATGGGGACATTTCGAATAGTGCAGCGAGCAGTAACATAATTAATTAGCATATTAAGCAAGAATCAACAAAGAGTACCACAATGTGCCACCAAAACATACAGGTTCATTTATTAAAAATTATTTTACAGAAAAATGGCTAGGACAACATATAGCCAGATTTAGATTTTTTTTTTTTTTTTTTACAGAAACTTACAGGTCCACTTCAAAATAAGTATCTCAGTGGAGCAAGGCTAGACTGGTTTCTTTATCATAAAGACTGAGGTTTCTTATAGCTGCAAATGATCTGCTCTTAGTTTTGTGATCAATGGACCAACAAACCCTCTTCTGATGTCAGACCAATGAACCACTTGCCATCGAGTTCCAGGACTTACAAAACTGGATGAATTGAGGTCTCTCAGGTGTGCAACTTCGTGCTTATGCTAACATAATGGGGGGGATGCACTAAGGTGTGATAAAGCTGAGATGATATCTCCAGTTCCTGTGTAATTATATGGAGCCAATGCACTAACATTTTTCCATCTTTGAGATCTGTGCTTTGGCTCTACAGAATAACATAGGAACTGGAGAAGTGATATCACTGAAGAAGTCATCTCCACTTTATCACCTCTTTATTATGCGTTACTGCATAACCCCCAATTTATATTTCAAAATTCTCCCAGTCTGAAACACACATACATTAGGAGCAGAAATGTTTATTCAGGCATGTGCAAGCATGAGAAAATACGGAGACCCTTCACTGAATATCTGTTAAGCAATGTCTCTAAAACAGTGTTCCTTGAACTCTAAGGTTCCCCCGAAGAAGTACAATTAGTTCCACAGAAAAAGAATAAATAGTGGACGACAAGGGAATAAGACTCGCTGACAATTTATGACAATTTATGTGGGGTTCTGTGACTACTAAAGGAAGTGTGAAACATTAAAATAGTTCGAACAGAGTAATTTTGTTTTATTTTGTAATAAGTACTATAAACTAGCCCCAAATAAGGAAAAAATACCATCAGATAAAATTTTTCTAGTAATGTTTTTTGATATATTCTAGCGTAATATAATATTGATACCAATTAAGATTCAAATGCATCTGATATTGATACTATTTAACCCTTTAAGCGCAAGAGGAGTATGGAACGCATTGCTTTGCAACTCAAAGGGTTAAAACCTCTTTGTTAAACCAGAAATTTCATGTGAAACTAAATTAAGATGGGGCAACCTGAGTTGTGGACTACAATTATACGTGGCTAGCCGAAGGCTGGCTGGAATGATGGGAATTGTAGTCCTCAACAACTGAAGGACCTCAGCTTCCCCAACCTTGGATTAAACGGTTCCACCACAGCATAAAGTTTAAAGGAGTAGTAAACTTTTTTTTATGAAAACACATATTTTGTAGAGATTTTCCTGCTGAATAAAAAAAGGTCACTCCCACCTCTGTCAGATGTTTTGTTCAAAATGTATAGTAGTTCAAATAATCAGGAAGTGAATTTACTGTGTTTACTTCCTGATAGTTCTGACAGGAAGTGACAGGCAGTTTCTATCACATTCTATGGAGAACTGTATGTCTCTGACTTTCCTCTACATTGGAATCTAACAGAAAAACTAATTAAAATTTGACCACTAGAGGGCACTGTTAATGTAAAAAAAAAAAAAAAAACTGTAATAACTCTGGAACTATAAATCTCTGGACAGTGCGAGTACCCTTATTTTACTCAGTAGGAAAATCCCTACAATACATTTTTTTTTCAGAAAAAAAGTTTACTGCTCCATTAAGAATAACTGTGCTAAAGAAAAAGCACTTTTTTAAAAACATCTTCTTGTTTATATGAAAATACAAAAAAATAGATGTGACAAGCTCACAGAGAATGAATATAATTTAGTAGTTTGTTCTTAAGGATAATACCCCCTCAAGTGCTGCTCTATCATGTACCTCTCTTTCTTTTCCCATTGTAGAGGAAACATTTCCAGATGTCTATAAACCTGGCCCCGCCCACAAAGGCAGTCCAGCCCCAAATCAGCAGTCAGATCTTCTCTGTATGGGAAAGACAGGAACCAGATGTACCTTTCTATTCTTAGCGGGCCTCATCAATACCTTTGCACTTTGGGAGGAATCTTTGCTGCTAGTTTTATTTTTTGTTTAATTTATTTTATTAGTTTTATTTATTTACTGTTTGTGTATGACCAGCAGGACTTCTTTACTCTCTGTCTTCTCTTTAATCCATTATCCCTGTGGCTGCTATAGTTACACACTTTCAGCATCTTTGGAATCTCACAGAGATCCATACAGTTTATGTGCTTTAATTTAGTTGTATAACTCTAGATATAAATTACACTGATGTTTTAATTCACAACCTATAGGCCTGCAAGAGAGGTAACCAAGATCCAAATCCCTAAAAAAATCAATGTTTTAGGAACAAGTGTGTGGAAGTAACAGCAGTATTACCAATGGCTTAAAACAGGGCTCAAAATTTCCACTCGCCACTAGCCAATAGCGAGTGAAAATTCAGCCCTGGTGAGTAGAAATTCAGCCCTGGTGGGTATGTTATGGCTTGCAGTGGCAAGTAACTTTTCAGGTCTGGCTAGTAGCAAACGACTTAAAATTTTAAGCCCTGGCTTACAACATACCTATGTGAATTGGTCTTAAAGGGCAATTATCACATTTTAATAGATCTGCTTTAGTTGGAGCAAGTTTAATAAAAAGACTGGGGCTGTTCCTATTGGGTAGGGGAAAGAGGTGTCAGAAAACTGAACAAAAACCGTAAGTCTGAGGCTCTCAGCCACAAATTCCTGAGTTGTGTGCTCATTCACTATAGACCCTCTGTGTCTAGCTTTCTAGTGTGATATAGCAGATCTATGGAGACTTGCATCACTCCAGACAGGAAACAGTCAGTGTGGAGCAGTTCAATATGTTCCAACGGAAGTACTGGGGTGTCTCTTGTCAGACCTCCATTTTATTTCCCTATCTCATGATAGTTACCCTTTAAATATATTGCTGGCCCTTTGGCACTGAAAGTGTTTTCCTTTAATGCTAAAGAAGTCTCTAACACAATTAACAAGCAATGCACTGGAGATAAATGACATCCTACACGTTCACCTAATAGCATTTTGCCATGTGCAGTACAGTTGTGATTGTTTCTTACCAACAAGAAGTGTACAACATCCCCTCTGCAAAATGCCAACATGGGGTTCAGGGAGCCGTGCAAGATCACAAAGTGCCAGGCCAGAAGTGGGACACTGGATGGGTCCATCTGAGGAATAACATGATACAGGCAGTGAATATCAAGCAATGAACTTCCATGGCACCATAACATCTTTACTGCTAGTAGGACCTTTTCTAGGGCAGTTGCACTGGGTGTTGCCTGGGGAGGGGGGGGGGGTTAAAAAATAAATAAATAATAAATGTTACATATAAAAAAAGTACATTGTGTGTGAACACTAATTCCTTAAGACCAGGGCTGTCCAAGTTCGATAAGAGGTTATGATCTAAAATTAGAGGGTAGAAAATTAAATTGTAACGTGCATTCATGGAACAGCCTCCCAGCAGAGGCTGTAGAGATAATTACTGTTAGGAAAAACAAAAATGCCTGCAGTAGACATAAGTATATTCTGAGATAAGTACACACACAACACACACACACACACACGTGTTGGAGGCGTTTCTAGCATCCGTTAGATTAAAGAAAATAGCATACGATGTCAGACAGGTGACACAACTGATGAAGCACAACTCCACTATATATAAAATATTTCCACAGTCCCACCAGACAGAGAAGAACCTGTCATCAGGAGATGATGAGCTAAGCTTACTGTACTTTGTTTTACGTGTTAAGAAAGGTGCCATGTTGCAGCACTTGCAGTCAAATTGCCCTCCTGACAAACGTGGTATGATGTAGGTTAGTTACTATTGATTGTTAAAGTTGTGGAATCATTTATGTCACTCAAATTAATAGTAAGCAATTTGATATAATTTATGTAACTCTGTGATAGTTGTAAGCTCTGGGATATAATTTACTGTCTCCTAGTTAATTGTAAGATCTGCAGTGTCATTTAATTATTTCTAGTTAGTTGTAAACTTTGCAGTATCAGTTAGTTACTCTTCGTTAACGGTAAGCTTTGCGGTATCAGTTAGTTACTCCTAGTTAATAGTAAGCTCTGTGTTACATTTAGTTAATCTAAATTAATTGTAAGTTACCTAGGAGTAGCTAAATGATACCACAGAATTTGCAATTCTTGTTACCTTTCAGTTGTAATCTCTACTGAATCATTTATGTTACTGAAGGTCAATTGTAAACTACATAGTAACATATAAATAAGGCCGAAAAAAGACATGCGTCCATCAAGTTCAGCCCATGCCCAGGGCCGGATTTGCATCTCAGGAGCCTGTAGGAACAGAAATCTGAATGCCCTGCCCCCCCCCCATTGGCCATCTTCACTGGACACCTCCACAATGCTCCTAATCTATACACACTGCCCCCATCATCTCCATATTGCCCTCACATTGCCCCCCATCAGCTCCATATTGCCCCACCATCTCCATATTGCCCTCACATTGCCCCATCATCTCCACACTGCCACACCATCTCCATGTTGCCCTCACATTGCCCCCATCATCTCCACATTGCCTCATCTCCATATTGCTCTCACATTGCCTCCCATCAGTTCCATATTGCCCCTAACATCTTCACTTTGCCCTCACACTGCCCCCATCAGCTCCAACTTGCCCCCCATCAGCTCCATATTGCCCCCATCAGCTCCAACGTGCCCTCACATTGCCTCCAATATCTCCACATTGCCCACCTTCAGCTCCATATTGCCCCATCAGCTCCAACTTGCCCCCCACCAGCTCTATATTGCCCTCACGTTGCCCCCATCATCTCCATACTGCCTCCATTACCTCCATATTGCCCTCATAATGCCCCCATCATCTCCACTTTGTCCTCACACTGCCCCCCATCAGCTCCAACTTGCCCCCCATCATCTCCAAATTGCCCTCACATTGCCCCAATCATCTCCATACTGCCTCCATTACCTCCATATTGCCCTCACATTGCCCCCATCAGCTCCATATTGCCCTCAAGCTGCCCCCATCATCTCCACTTTGCCCTCACACTGCCCCCCATCAGCTACAACTTGCCCCCCATTAGCTCCATATTACCCTCACATTGCGCCCACCCCCATTTCCTACCTCCTCCCTGGTGGTCCAGCGGTGTGGCAGGACAGGTCTGCTCCTCCTTCTGCACAGACCTGTAGCTGCTGGAGCTCCCGCACAGTCTTCTCTTCAGTAATGCAGAGAGCTGGGAGATGATGTCATCTCCCAGCGCTCTGCACTATTAAAGAGCCGGGTAGCTCATCAGCTGCGGGTCTGTGGCGACGGAGGCGCAGATGGTAGACCTGTCCGGGTGGAGGTTAGTGCCTGCACTGCCCGCGGCAAGGATAATTAAAAAATAAATACATTTGTTTAAAAAAAAAAAAAAAAAACGGGTCCTAATGACAGGCGCCCCTCTGTGGGGTGCGCCTGTAGGCAGATGCCTACTCTGCCTTATGAGAAATCCGGCCCTGCCCATGCCAAAAACACCCCTGTTGATCCAGAGGAAGGCAAAAAAAAGCCCTCTGGAGCAATTTCCAATGTAGTCCCTAAGTTTTCATTAACTGCAAGCTTTGTGATATCATGTACATTGCTTCTGGCTAACTGTAGGCTCTGTGTAATCATTTGTTGTTACTCATAGGCAGCTGTAAGCTTTGTGGAATCACTTTTTGCTCCTAGACAATTGTAAACTCTCTGGTATCCCTAGTGCAGGCCAAGAGGGATATCATGTGGAAGAGATGAATCTGCTGTCTGGACCCATTCCTTAGGAAATTCAACTGAAAGGTTCAAGTGTGGAACTGGGTATATGGAACTACCTCCTGAGCCAACACAAGTGAATCTAACATTCATGTGTAAGGAGAGTAGGAGATTCATAGACACAGAATATAGCTGGATAAGGCAGTCCAAACTGTTAAATGGAAATGGCAATCCCAAAAAGATGAAGTGAAGAAATCATTGATGTTATAAATAGATAGATAGGCATGTGATAGTACATGTCCCGTATGTCCAGAGATGTCAAAAATTCCCCTGGATACATTACGGCAATAAAAGAATGCAAGTACTCTCTTCTGAGCTACTGAGTATGGATGAAACAATGCTTCTGGTCCAGGACTGGATGACAGCCACCATCCAACCTGTGGACTATGAAAAGATTGGAACAGAACCCCATGAACCTTTCCAGAAAGGGGACAGGAATCAGGACCCACAAATTCACCAGGGCCTGAACTGCCTCCCAGAACTGAAAGGCTCTCACGCATTGTGAGAAATCCTTGACATGAAGGAACTATGAACATGAAACTATGAGGAAGGGGGTCCTTGATGTCTTGCCATTACACTATGAAATAACCCTGAGAACCCATGGATCCACCACCACAGACAGGGCCCATGTATTAACGAAATGCTGCAGTCACCCTTCTATTACCTAAGGCATGTAAGGAATCCACAAGTCATGACAATGAAAGCTTATGGGGGTTTTTGTCTGCCCAGGCCATCTTGGGATAAGGAAGAAAGCGAGCTTCAATGGAGGAGGGGCTAGGAGCCTTGGCTGCTTGATCTTAATGGTGAAAAATTAAGGCTTCTGGGGAAAAGGAGGATGCTTAGGAGCAACCTGGGGTAGCAGAGAACTCCTTCCTCCAGTGAGTGGCGTGGCTGATGACATTATCCAGTTCTGGGTCAGAAAGTTGTTTGCCCACTAAGGTTAAGGCAATAGGGGACTTTTTAGAAGATCTGACAGCTGATCAGATCTCCAGCCAAAAGTTTAATGAGTGCTGCTACAGAATTAACAGAACTTAACAGAATCTATGGCTGACTCAATGTCGTGAAATAACTGCTTCCAATAATTGCTTGCTCCAAACAGCTATGGTCTATTCACCCAAGCTGTGACAAACTCAGGACACAGTCCAGGCCCAGATGCTGAAACATACATTTTAAAAAGAGAATCTAGGAATCTGTCCACCTGATTTTTTAATAGAGTCACATCCACAACTGGCAAGGTCTTGTTCTTGGAGAGGTGTGAAAGAGGAGGATCAACAACCGAAGGGAAAGACCAAAGCTATAATGCAGCAGGGGAAAGAGTATAAAGCAGGGAAAAGTGCCAGGATAAGTAGACTCTATTATCTGGCAGCTTCCATTCCTCTAAAACCACTTGATCAAGGGATTTTTAGGAAGGAAAATACACGGTATCCTTCTTACATATTCACATTAACCAGCCAATCACATTTACAGACCGGAATTCAGTTCCACACTTGAATGTTCATTTCATTAGGATCCCTAGTGCTGCCAGACTCAGACTCGTTACATGCTCCAAGCTCGTTTGCATATATATTAATGCTGAGAGAAGGTCACAGAGGGGAACTTGCTGATAATAACTTGAAATAGGAGACACTTAGAAGTTCAAGTCCAATTATTATCAGAGTATAGAACAGCTCAGTGCAGCAGATTAACCTCCACACTGCAGGAAAGTCTGCTATGTATTGTTTTTTGTAGTATGTGATACCTTTCATTTGAGTACTATATAGATCAAGCAAGATGCCTGGTTGTAGAAGTCTGAAGCTGCAATGGTCTCCTTAAAGGGATAGTAATACTTCGTTTTAACTTTATTTTATTTTGTAGGCATTAAAAAAACATGAAGAATGATATAAGTCTTATCTCTCAAACCTTTATGGTTTATGAGATATTCACAAGCAAAGTTCCCCTCCCCGCCCCTTTTACCTAGTGTAAGCCAACTCTTCTCAGATGTGAATCTGGTTGTATGACAGTACAGATAACAGAAGGGGACAATTTTCTTTGTATGAAAACAATGAAAGCCCTTCCCCCCTTGACAAGTTTTTCAGCTTTTTCCATTATCTTAATTGAAGATTGTCCCTCTCTGCAGTCTACCTGGGCATCTCCCTTCTGATCTGGTTGAACAGGGGGGGGATACTTTGTTTGTGAATATCTCTTAAACCATAAAGGTTTCAGAGATAAGACTTATATCATTCTTCATGTTTTTTTAATGCCTACAAAATAAAATAAAGTTAAATGAAGTATTACTATCCCTTTAAAGAAATGTTTAAGTTGTGTTTTTTTTTTTTCATTACCATTACTCATCAAGATGCCTGGTTGTAGAAGTCTGAAGCTGCAATGGTCTCCTTAAAGAAATGTTTAAGTTGTGTTTTTTTTTTTTCATTACCATTACTCATTTTTTTTTTCATTACTCGAGCACTAAAAGGGTTAAAACAGGACTTACATTGTGTAGAGAAGTTTTCAAAATATATGTGCCAGTTTGTATAAAAGCATATTTTTACACAAAGCCTGTCAAAAATACATGTATTTATCCCTCAGGGAGGGCAACGCACAACATGGGCCTTCGAACATCCCAGCATTAGCCATAATAAGACAAACTGGACCACAGCTGAAAAGTATCTAGTAGTATTGGTGAGATCAAAGCTGCAGTGGGGTGTAATCTCCACAGTGGGAGAAAAAAGGGGGCAGACAACTTGCCTCAAGAGAGGGAATAACAATTAGGGAAATATTATGTCAGGATAGAAAAAACTTTATTCCACCTGTCAAAAGAATACATTTTCCCTGTCGATAGGGCATGAAGTCTCTCCATATTGAGGAAGTCATTCAATCTGTTCTTTCACTGACCCACCTTAGGGTGGTCTGGAGACCTCCACGCGCAAGGGATTAAACACTGAGCTGCATTCAAAATCATAGTTAATATCCCATTTTTCTCCCATCAGTTATCTGGTTTTGAAAGTAAGACCCGGTCTATGTTTGTGAGTAAGTAAACATCTGGTGTGAATGGGAGGGTAAGATGCAAAGTGTTGAGCAGAATGTCATATATAAAGGCCCAAAATTTGCAAACTTCGGGCAGGGCCACTAAATGTGTATATATGAACCCACTTGGTCAAGACAGCGCCAGCATAAATTAGGGGTCCTGGGGGAAAATCTAGCTAAAAGAAAGGGGGTTCTGTACTATCTGGTAAGCAGTTTATAATTTAGCTCCTTAGAGGCCGCGTCCAGCATAGTGACCACGTTTACTTGAAGGAGGTGATGACAAACCCCTAAATCCCATTCCGTTTGGAAATCAGATTCCCACTGCACCATGAATGTTAGCTTCTTCTCAGGAGGAAGGTTCAAAAGGAAGTTATAAAATGTCGACAAAGGCTGCCTCATGGTGCCATGCGAGTCCAGCAACTTCTCAAAAGGAGTCAGTTCCCTCGGAGTGTAGCCCTCAACTACCAAATCCATAAGATAATGCAACAGTTGCCTTTAAACGCATATTTGAACTGAATAATCAGATACCTTAGAACATGTTGCAGCCCATTAGATTGTCCACACTAGCTACATCGATACACATAAATGCAGGCTAACACTGCAAGCTACAAATCCACTGAATTCATGCACTGAGCAGAGCTGATCTGCATGGGCTACCTGTAGATCATTCACACTGGTGAGCCAGATGAGAGAAACATTGTATCATCAAATGAATGGGTAACCCACATGGGCATCAATCAGTGATATATGGCTGATGCTGACCACTATCCGCTATTACTTCATCATGCCTGTAATGGGACCGCACGGCAACGCAGGCAAATCGAATGACCAAAACAGGAGGCATACACAGAGAAATATTAAAGCTTTATTCAAATAACAAGCTTGAACCTAATCTAAAAAAAGTCTCTTACCCGTCCATAGGGAAAAGTCATCCACACTTTCAGAGATGGCTTCAGTCCAATCACCAGAATCTACAAGACAGACACAACCATTGTTAGACCCATCCAAGAATCCACTGTCTATTCACTTTGCAATTCTGTTATCCTGCTTACAATAAAGAAGAATATATGCATGTACAGGATTAACGCTTTCAGATGTATGAATATAATACATTACCACCTGCTACAACTTTTTAAAAGGATGACAACACTTACAATAATGTAACCACAAATACTTGAAAAATGTCAATTCCTTGACAAAAAAAGTTAAGCATTTGTTGATTTTTTTATTTATTAATTTAAAGATGCACAATTTTCTTTAATTTCAACTTTTCTAAACTGAAATTTAGATGTCCTCTCTGCTGTGTTCAGGTATTTAAATATGTCAGATTTATGAACACCTCTACTGAGGTTTTCGAAAAACAGAACATGCAGTACTCATAATCAACCAACAGAATATGCTACAGAGTCTGAAATGTCGGAATCCTAAACACAGAAAGCAAGTGGTCATCCATAACTGTTTTCAAAGGAACACACAGATCAAAAAAATTAAATTGTACTATGTACTTTTAAATAACATATACTCTCTGCAAGCATCTGTAAAATGTGGTATTCTTATGCTTAGATCCCTAAAATCTAAAACTGAAACTTGCATTTTTAAATGTGTGGACTATCCTATACAGACACAATCTGGTTAACTGTTTGTACACAGATAATGTAAATATACTGAGATTAGTACCCACTGCTCTTCTATTCATAAAGGCTGGTTTCTTTTCTGAGGCTCATTAAGAGGCAATAAAACATCACATCAGAGACACTTATTACTGTTTTGGGAAGCCTGGAAAAGGCAGAAATGAAATCCCCGTGGCAGTATATGCAAGACTAGATTTTAGGCCTCAGAAAATAAAATACATAATTTTTCTCAAGGCTAGCATGGAGCACAAGGCATTGACGTGTGTATAACAAAGATCATTTTAGGTTTTAGCGTTCCTTTAAAATGAAATAAATCTATGTATCTCAATACAATATAGAACATGTATATTTAAAGCTTCATTGCAGATTAACAGGTAATGTTTTTTTTATTTTTTTAAGGCGCAGGTCCACTTTAATTATGTAAGTGGCCCCAACCTCCTTTACAGCTTCTATAATGGTAGAACAACACTGCATGATTTACTGTTTTATGAAACGGAGATTTTTTATTTTTTTTATTTCGGCCACTTTAACCCATTGAGTGCCAGAGGTGTATGCAACGCATTGTGCCAAACATTACTAAAGCTTTCTGCCTACAATGATCTGACTGGATACCTAAATTTTAAGTACTTTAAATTCTTTTAACCTTTTGGAGTGCCAGAGATGTATCCAACACCATGGGGGAGATGCACTAAGGTGTGAAAAAACGGAGATGATTTCCCCAATGATATCGCTTCTCCAATTTCAATGTTATTCTATGGAGCATGTGATCTCATTGGAGAAGTCATCTCCGCTTATCCCCTCTTTATCACACCTTAGTGCATAACCCCCAATGTGTTGCAATGCGTTGGGATACCAATCTGGCACTCAAAGGGTTAAGGCCAAATTAATTTAACTCTTTGGGCCCCATGTTCACAAGAAATCATGAATAATTCTGGGAGAAACCAACTGAACCACCACAGGGGACAAATACACATTCCCCAAATTCCCATTGATTTAAATAGAGCTTTTTTTTATCCCTTGAATGTTAGATGTCTCCATTTGGAGATCTCTCTAGCATTCAAAAGTACATTAAACCTATGGGAAATTGTATTTTTCCTCTATGGTGCAATCCGCTTGCCCCAAAATTGCTAACATTTTCTTTTGAACACAGGGAGAAAGAAAAAAAAAAAGCATCAGAAGGATTGTTAAAGGGGTAGTAATGTTTCATAATAAAAGCAGCTCTAATTAATCATCATAGTATTTGGGCCATGGAGAGTTTTATTTCAATTCTGTCAGAGTTGTAGTTCAAGAGTAATTCAATGACAAAGTATCCCCCTCCCGCCCCTTTTACTGATGTAACACTGCTCAGCCAGATCAGAAGGGAGGTGCCCAGGTAGACTGCAGAGCGGGTCAATCTTCAATTAAGATAAGGGAAAAAACCTGAAAAACTTGTCAAGGGGGGCAGGAATTTCATTGTTCTCATAGGAAGAAGATTGTCCCCTGCTGTTATCTGTCTGGTCTATGGACTGCATTCCACATCTGAGAAGAGATGGCTTACACTAGGTAAAAGGGGCGGAAGGGGAAACTTTGCTTGTGAATATCTCTCAAACCATAAAGGTTTGAGAGATAAGACTTATATCGTTCTTCATGTTTTTTTAATGCCTACAAAATAAAATAAAGATAAAATGAAGTATTACTATCCTGTTAATAAGTTGACTTTGATAGCCTGACTACGTTTTCTTGACTAGGAAGCAGACTTTGTATGCCCACTGAGGGCTAAAATCCAGTGAGGACTCTTTTCTTTGCATCCAGCATGTTGTACTTTATTGACTTTACTAGTGTAAAAGCCTGTGTACACGGGCCAAGGTCCGGAACCCTTTGAGTGCCAGAGGAGTACGCAACGCATTGCTTTGCAATGCGTTGCGTACCCCTCTGGCACTCAAAGGGTTAAGAGGCCTCTACCTCACTGCTCCATGTGATGCAGTCTTGCGCCGCCTCACTCGCATGACGCAATCACACGCAGTAGAGACTGCTGAACGCAAGCAGTATCTGCTGCTCATGACGGCTTCTGACAAACATCCTAGCAAATTATTATATAGGATGTACCACCTGTAGTTATGCATTGTTCTCTTAGCTACAGTTGAACATGTTGCTTTTCCAGGTGTTCAGCTGATGCATGGTGGTTGCGTTCCTGCCAGAATGGGGGCCAGCAACTGGAGCCATTCTGTATCAAACCAGCTGCACCACAGGGGACAAATGAAAATCCCCACTGATTTAAATGGGGGCTTTTAAAGGGATAGTAATGCTATACACATGAAAAAAGTAATATTGTAGAGAATCAATAAAGCGACCCATCAATGCCATTCCTTTCTTTTTAAAGATCGCTACTGCGGCTCTACTGAAGAGCCTCCACTGGTCCTGGAACCAGATTCTCCTGCTCTAAGATAGAGCGCTGAAGTCAGTGCAAGGGAAGGGAGGGGGGAACTTTAAAACATTCTCTCTCTCAAACCATAAAGGTTTGAGGGACAGGAATGGCATCGAGGGGTTTCTTTTTTAAATTCTCTACAATATTACTTTTTACATATATATAGCATTGCTATCCCTTTAACTCTTAAATTCAAGAGAGACCTGCGACGCATTGACTCGCAAATGGTTAAAGGGTTAGTAAACCCCCCAAAAAACTGTTCGCGAATTGCAAGGAATAATAAAAAACATGTAATGCCCTTATTACCATCTCTCAAACCGTTATGGTTTGAAAGATATAAGAAAATAAAGACCTCCGCTCCCTCCCCTTTCGGCCTGATGAGCTGTTAAGCTGTCAGAGGCAGAATCTGGTCGACCGACTGTAGGCGGCTGTTCAGGAGAGCTGTCATCAGGATATGTAACTATAATTACTTCATCGGTATGGTCTACAACGTGTGCCTGGCTTGCAAGCACACTTTGTAGACCATTCCAATGAAGTAATTATACAGAGATATCTCGATGAGACGCTCCTGAAGAGCCGCCGTCTGGTCCCGGAAGCAGGATCTCATGAAGTCCGCTATACAGTGGACACATGAGAAGGGGGAGGGAGCGGAGGTCTTTATTTTCTTACATCTCTCAAACCATAACGGTTTGAGAGATGGGAATAAGGGCATTACATGTTTTTTTATTATTCCTCTCAATTCGCAAACAGTTTTTTGTGGGGTTTACTAATCCTTTAAAAGCCCCATTTAAAATCAATGGGAATTTTAATTTGTCTCCTACGGTGCAACTGGTTTCCTACAGAATAGCTCTTCTTTAGTTGTTTAGGCATGGAAGATACCCTATAAAGATCTATGAAACTTTTTAAATGTTAATGTTCATTCCTTTTATTTCCCATTCATAAAATAAGGGATCCAAGCAGGGCTCAAAATTTCCACTTGCCACTAGCCAATGGCGAGTGAAAATTTAGCCCTGGCGTGTAGAAATTCAGCCCTGGTGGGTATGTTTTGGCTTGCAGTGGCAAGCAACTTTTCAGATCTGGCTAGTAGCAAAGGACTTCAAATTATAAGCCCTGGATCCAAGTATATAAAGCATCAATACACAATGTCTTCAGTTTACAAATATCAATATACATTCTGAGGCTGATGTACCAAGAAGAACTAATGCAATTGTGGAGCAATCCACCTGTACCGTAGGGAAAAAAATAAATAATTCAAATAAAAATTCCAACTGATTTAAATTGAGTTTCTAACCTCTTGATACCTCTCTAGCATTCAAGGGGTTAAAAGCTCAATTCAAATCAAAGGAAAATTTGGGAATTTTTATTTGCCCCCCTATGAAGCAGTTGGTTTGCTCCAGAATTGCACCAATTCAACTTAGTACATCAGTGTCACAGTGTTCTTCATAAGAAGCCTGGACAAACGACTGACACCCAAGTGGTATTGTTTTATCCCCACCTTGGTGAGTGACGCCATGGCCAGAAGTGAGTACTGAGTGATGGGGTGATCTCGCAATTCGGCCTTGGTATGCAGGGGCTCAATGCAGCACACCTCCCCCTTGGATCCACTGAAAAGACAACGGGACTCACAGGTCCGCACTCCCATCACTCTCCTGTACAAAGAACACAAGAAGAATTCACAAGCTGATAACTGCAGGAAAGTATTACTGCCCAAAAGATAGGCTGTCACACCAGTACACCTAACTTTACAATTTAGCATCACTGTTCCCTCAAAGGCGAGCTCAAGTGAGTGACCCAGCAGTGAAATAACTAAGAGTAATTACAACTGGACAATGCCATGCTGTGCATCTGTTATTCCACAGCAGCCCTACATGAACAATTCCCTGTAACTCTTTCAGTGTTGGGTTGCTCTTCTGTGTTAACCTTAGAGGGAATAATTGTTTGTATCTGACTCCAAGTGAACGATTTGTCCAATAAATGCACACAACAAAATCTCTACCTCCAAAGGCAATAATGTTGGGGAAATCACCCACCTCTAAGGTTCCATATTTTTAGATAGGATGGTTGTCTAATGACACAGTTCATCAAACGAGTGAATCTAATTCTAAAGACAATTTTTTAAAGTGAAATTATCAGATTAAAGTGCTCCCCAAATCATTATTCACAAAGCAACACACATATCAATACTAGTATTATCCTAAATTAGTCTGGCATTATTGAGAAATACAACTTGTTCTGAGAATCACAGGCAGGCAATTGGTGTAGTGGCATCTGCGTGCCTGTGTGTCAGTCCCTTCCTGTACATTAAGGTGCAATGCAACTCCCCCTCACCAATCCCAGAGGAGACTGGGACAGACAAAGCAGACTCACAGATGTCTCTTCGGCAAGATGTATGCACTGATTCCTGTCTGTAAGTCTCAGAACAAGTGGTATTTCTCAATAATGCTGGACTTTTTCAGGATATTATTAGTATTGATATGCGTATCGCTATGTGAATTATGTCAACGGGGCAGGGTTTTCATTATTCTCACAGTAAGAAGATTGTCCCTTGTTGTGAGTGTCTGGTCTGTGGACCAGATTCCACATCTGTGTGGAGGTGGCTTACACTAGGTAAAAGGGGCGGGAGGGGAATACTTTATCATTCAATTACTCTTGAACTACAACTCTGACAGTATTGAAATAACACTCTCTATGGCTCAAATACTATGAAGATTAATTGGAGCTGCTAGTTTTTGTGAAGCATTACTATCCCATTAAAGCATGAGTGGGCCACCTGCACTCTTTCAACTGTTGTTTGACCCTGATTTTTCTAAACCTCAGCTGGCAGGGAATGATGCGAGTTGTAGTCTAACAACAGCTGGAAGGCTGCTAACTGAACACCCCTACCCTAATGACATAGCATGTGAGAGAAGTTATAGGAGTTTGGCTCTGCACACTGGCTCCATGGCAGTGTGAGAAGCCCGTCTCAGCTCCCAAAGTGTCATTCACTGATCAGCTCCAGAAGTGGAGGTGGCTTCTCTCTACTCCTCGTTTGACACTACAGTATTGGCCAAGCATCTGAGTAAGTATTAAACCCCTGAGCTACACACATGACCAATCTTTTAGTTAGGTTAGGCTTCTTGGTTGTTCTATTACTTTAAACCAGAGGTAGACAAAGTCTGGTTTTCCAGCCATTGTCTACTACATCCATCACCCCCAAACAGGCTAACTGTTGTATTCCACAAGAAATGGAGAGTCCACGTTTACCTACCTCTGTGTTAAACAAAGAGACACTTATTTCTAGTTTACAGTTCCCATTTAAGGGAGCACCACATAGCAAGTACTGCTTTCTCTGACTCTCTCGCTAATTGCCTGTTCATCTAGAGCCATCTAGTGTTCACATATAATAATTACACCAAATACCAGTTTCAGGAAAGTAACCTCTGCAGATTAATCCTTTGATTGCCAGGGTGTACGCAAAGCATTGCAAACCAATGTGTTGTGTACCCCTATGGCACTCAAAGGTTTAAAATATAAAGATGATTGATATATAAACATATAGGGTTGTATGTTCAAAAGAAAAGTGGAGGAGTTTTGGGGCAAACCATAGGGAAGAACTACAAATTCCAAAAATTCTCATTGATTTAAATGGGTATTTTAACCCTTTGAATGCTAAAGAGGTCTCCAACCTCTCTAGCATTCAAACTGATAAAATCCCCATTTAAATCAATGGGAATTTTTAGTTCTTCCCTATAGTGCAAATGGTTTACCCCAGAACTCCTCCACGTTTCTTTTGAACATATGACCCATAGACAGAGTGAGAGAAGCAGAACTCCTGATGATTGCTTCTATAAACTGTGGCGTAAAAACAAGTATTCTGATACCTTTAACCCTTTACATTCTAGAGTTCTCCAACACATTGTGCACATCCAACGGGTTAAGGGAGGTTTGGTGGTTAGTTCCCCAGTGATTTTGTGTCAAGGAAAACCTACTTGAAATTGAGCTCG
The DNA here is from genome assembly GCA_037306005.1 of Rhinophrynus dorsalis. Taxonomy (NCBI): domain Eukaryota; kingdom Metazoa; phylum Chordata; class Amphibia; order Anura; family Rhinophrynidae; genus Rhinophrynus; species Rhinophrynus dorsalis. The sequence continues at coordinate 153,430,389 of CM074725.1, forward strand.
AACACGGAGCCTCCACTGTCATTGCAGATGGCGAGAGTCGGGTCATCCGTGAACTGTGCAGAGTACACAACACTCATTTAACACATTCAGTTCTGAGATGAAAAGCAACATTGACGCATCAGAGAATATGTATAAAAACAAAAATTCTGGGACAAACTAACAGCACCATAGGGATAAAATACAAATTCCCATTGATTTTTTAATCCTTGAATGCTTGAGAGATTTGCATATTTGGAAAGTGTTGATACCTCTCTGGCACTCAAAGGGTTGACTGCCAAAAGACTAGCAAATGTACAGGTAAGGAGATATTCATAGTTGGTCCCTTATGCTAACTGCTGTACCGGTGTCGTTTCATATGCTAATGATGATTTGTGAGTAATGTGACATTTCATGTGCTAATGGAGCTTTTCACTGGTGTTACATATGTCAATTAAACACTGGGTAGCACCAGGAGACTTTTACTTTTAGTTTTCCCAGAAATAAACTATAAATCTGGTGCACTTTTGTCCAACATGACACATAGGCCACTTCGAATGAAAGTTCCAAACATGTAAAAAGATTAATGGTGACAAGTACATTTAAATCAGTGTATTTTAATGGGGAACCCTCACCTCCTTTCAAGTGATCCTTACTTGATTGTTTGCTCCCAATACATGGGCAATCTCTTCTTCTAGGGGCTAATTCCTCCTTAACCAGAGCGATTTAAAAATTATTGCACATGTATTGGAAACAAACAATCGAATAAGGATCACTTTAAAGGAGGTGAGGGTTCCCCATTAAAATACAATAAGAATTTGATGTCCCACTTTCCTTTGCTCATATGACCTTTAGTTGTTTGAAAAAAGGGAAAGACTTGAGTGTTAAATTCCCCTTTTGAATCAATGGGAATTTTTTTCTCACCTATTGGTTTGTTCAAAAATGACTCCAGTTCCTAGTACATCAGCCTGTATGTCTTACAAATGACTTTACAGAGGTCAAAGATATACTTCTCACTGCTTGTGTAAAGCGCCACATAGAGACTAGTTCACCCCTTTCTCATTCTCCTTTAAACCCCAAACACCATTAAGTATCTTGAGGAGTGAATTAAAACCACTGACAAACATGCTGTAAAAAGGATAAGAAAACCATTTACCTTGATATGCAAGATGGCGGTCCCCGGAGGGTGAGCATCTGTTATGGATCTTAAGAGCTTTCCACTGGCCAGGTCCCACATGGTAATCTGCAGAGATGAGGTCAGAGAATAAGATCAATGTTACTTTTACACAGTAACATATAGCTAATTGTAAGGCATTTATATCCCACTAGGGATATAGCAGGGCATTGTACTGTAGTATCCAATACCTGGCTAAGGATTATGGGAGATGCAGTTAAGCAATAGCGGAGGAGAAACAGGTCTCCTACCCGTCACATACAGTCGTATAGAAAAGTTTGGGCACCCCTAGCCAAACTGCTTAATTTTCTAAGTGAAAAGAAGTTAACACAATCTCTGAAACAAACAAAATTAAAATTGACATATTTCTGCAATTTGTAATGCTCAGTTCCATTTATTTGCTGAATTTAACAGAAAATGTGGCAATAGTTTGGGCACCCTTCTAGTTGATCCACTAGTGTTATATTTTGTAACGTCTCAGAACTTAATCATTAGGCCTTAATCTGTTAGGTGATTATAATACAAGAGTTTAATAAATTAATGGACTCTTCAGATCCCTCATTCAACATCATGGCTCTTAGAAATCAGGGGAAGGCTATAAAAGATATCTAAATGCTTCCTGCTTGCAATTTCCACTGTCCAAAGTGTCATTAAGAAACAGACGTTAAGGGGAACTTTTGAAGTCAAGGCAGAATCTGGTAGACCAAGAAAAATATCCTACAGAACTGCTCGTAGACCGGTCAGGAATGCAAAGCAAAAAAAACATATCACTGGAAAGGACCTACAGGAAAGTTTAGATGGCACAAGAGTGGTGGTGCACCAGTTTAATGTGCAACGTTGCTTGCATAAACATGATTTGCATGGTAATCATCAGAAGGAAACCTTACCTGCAATCTCATCACAAATGTCAAGTATGAAACACAACACTTAGATAAGCCAGAGTCATTTTGGAACCAAATGTTGTGGTCTGATTAAGGTAAATTGAACTTTTTGGCTACAATCACCAAAGGTACGGTTGAAGAAAAAAAAGGAGAGCAGCATCTGAAGAAAAGAACACCATGCCAATTATTAAGCATGGGGTGGATCAATTGTGCTTTGGGGTTGTGTGGCAGCCAGTGGCACAGGAGTAAAATAGATTCTACTTAGTATCAACAAATCCATATTCAGTGAAAAAAGTGAAGTTGAAAAGAGGATGAATATTACAAGACAGTGATCCAAAACATACTTCAAAATCTACCAAGAACTACTTCAAGAAATGAAAACTTAAGGTTTTGGTGTGGACTTCACAGTCTCCAGACTTGACCACCACTGTAAATCAGTAGGTAGATCTCAGACTAGGAGTGCATGCAAGACAACCTAAGAATATTACTGAACTAAAGTCATTCGACAAGAATGAGTGGGAAAAAAATTCCTAAAGCAAGAATAGAAACATTTGGTGGCTGTGATTTCTGCTAAAAGGGTGTTACTAAGTATTGACTGATAGGGTGGCTGAACGTTTGCAACATTTTCTGTTTCATTTTGTTCATTCTGTAATGCACAGTTACTATTTATTTGCTGAATGCAACAATTTGCAGAACTATATCCTTTAAGGTTTCTTGCTGCAGAGGTTGTGTTAACTTCTTTTCACTTAGAAAATCAACAAATCATGTAATTTGGCCAGGGGTTTCCAAACTTTTACATACAACAATAGAAGAACAGGCCTAATGAAACTGCTAAGAATTATAAGGATGGGTTGGAAAGTGAAAGGATATGAGGAGTTATTACCTGCCCCTTGGCAAAGCCACAGAGCAATCTGGAGCAGTCATTGTTAATGCTCAAAGCAGAAACAGCTCCATACTGAGCTCCCACAGCAGTGCTTCCCAGGCAGAGCCGGAGGGCTTGATTGGTGTCTGTGAAAAGTGGCACAAAGTTAATTCCAGCAAAGAGAAAATGAACATCGATAACACACGTTTCATTCCTTCGTGCCGCTAACAGCTGCCCAAGAATCTCACTCAAAGGCCATGCTAGGATTCTTCAGATGCAGATTTAACTCAGTGAATGCTAGACACTGCAAACCAGCCAAAAGATTAAGAAAATATAAATATTTTGAGTTTACCCTTTGAGTGTCAGAGGGATATCTTACACATTGCTTTGTAATGCGTTGGATACCTCTCTGGCACGCAAAGGTTTAAAGCAGCAGTGCAAGACAGAATGTATATAGTAAATGAGGGCAGCCATGTTTAAAATGAAGCGTGTTAAGTTTTAACTCTTTGTGTGTCAGAGGGGTATGCAATGTGTTGGGAGACAGACAATTCTTACTGGACTTAGTATGTATTACCTCTCCCATGGACAGGGCCCATATTACTTCCATGTGTGTCTGTCACAATAATCATACCTGGGAACATTCTAGTCCCAAGGCTCTGGGAGTTCGCTAAGGTCTGGGGATGGAAGTGTCCGAATGATGTAGCTTGCATAATAAGGAGGGCAGGGCTTGACTGGGATTGGGTGGGGAGGTGGGGTATGCTCTTAAAATGGGCGGAGAGTGTAAAAGACAGGGTGCAGAATGACTGGAAATAGCAGTGGAGGCGGAGTTACAAGAGAACTCATTTAGCCTTGTAAATTATCTGTTGCCATGGAGACCTTGGAATTAAGTATAAAATCCGGAGCCTCCGGTCGGATCTACAGAATTTCTAGGTATGACAATAATGATTACACTAGGGCCGATGTATTAAGAAGAGCTGGAACTATTTAAGTTTGTGCAGTTTTCTTGTTTTTGTCAATTTTTTAGGTTGTTTTTATTTTTATATATTTATTATTATAATGTTTCATTCATATTATTTGTTAGTTACAAATTAACCTCTTCAATTATAGTTTTTATATGTGGAAGGATTTTAAAATCGATTACATTTTTTTCTTGTTGATCCAGTCCAATTCTATAGTAAAGCATTACATTCATTACTTAATATATATTTCTTATAAATATATTTGTGTATATTATATATATAAATAAAATGTACATCTAGTTTTTTCTAAATATAAGATGATTTTATATATATACATACACACACACACACACATACATACATACATATACTGACACACACACACACACACACACACACACACACACACACACACACACATACATACATACATACATACATATACTGACACACACACACACACACACACACACACACACACACACACACACACTAGTATGAAAGCCCATATACACGAGCTAAAGTGCCACCCAGCGGCCTCGGCTGCTGCCCCGGAGCGGGAGCACAGACAGGTGGTGAGACGTCCGGCACTCCCTGCTCTGGATCAGCACTTTCAGCCAGTCCCTACTGCGCAAGACTGCATCTTTCCTGCAGTCTCTACTGTTCATGTGCGGTTTTCGTACACAGGGAGCTTCGCAGGCTAGCTCTTTATGTTATTTAGATATGTTCATGGTATTAACTCCTAAATACAGATGAATGTGGATATTAAAGTGTTACTTTTCTGTGATCATGGTACTTTGACATCATTACAAACAGGAGTATCACATTGGCTTATTCAAATAAGATTAACTCCAATGGCATGATTAATTAATAAACAGTTAGTATTCATATACAACCATATGTGAAATGATGGATTACAACAGAGGTTTTCAGTAGCATGCGCAGTATAGATATCCTCACTTGAATGCACGTGCATCAGTCAGTGGCACAAATGGATTACTCACTACAATAGGCTGATCTATCAGAGGTGACTGCAATGATCAGCTCACAAAAAGTAGGCCTGAACTGTAATAATGTGAAGAAAAGAACAAACCTGCGCTCCACTATACCAGTTTGCAAATGTGTGCCCTAACTTAGGCATCTATAATAACTATCGATAAATATGAGGATTTAGTCCGTATTTTGGCCAAAATGATGTTAAGCTTGCCACCCCGTCAAGGTACCTCATAACCCACTAGTTAGTATCCATATATACTTAAAGGGGGCCCGCTCCAGCCTACGTGTTTCCATATATTTTCTCAAGACATATATATTTTTTCATTTAGACAAAGCAGTATAGGTGTATTACAGAAGGTCCTTTCCAAATTATGAGGTAATTTGAAGGGGTGGCAAGAGTAACATCATTTTGGCCAAAATATGGACTAAATCCTCATATTTATCAGTAGTTATCATACATGCCTAAGTTAGGACGCACATTTGAACACTGGTATAGAGGAGTGCAGGTTTGTTCTTTTTCTTCGCATTTGCACTTTGGGTTTCGGCCTGATGCTTGGGGGAAATGGAGAGCCCTCTCATACCTATTCAAAGTAAATAAGTAATCACATCACTTCTCGTAATAATTAGCATGCACAGCGTTTTCATACCTTTGCCTTAGCAGTTCCATGTGAAAAGAGGCAAAGAAAAGGCAACAGATCATTAGGACCCAGAAGGAACAGTTGAATAAGTTCTACCCAATATGATTTATGCCTTAAAGGGATAGTAATGTTTCAAAATAAAAGCAGCTCCAATTAATCTTCATAGTATTTGGGCCATGGAGGGTGTTAGTTCAATACTGGCAGAGTTGTAGTTCAAGAGTAACTGAATGATAAAGTATTCCCCTCCCGCCCTTATTACCTAGTGTAAGCCACCTCCCCTCAGATGTGGAATCTGATCTTAAGACCAGACAGCTCACAGCAAGGGACAATCTACTTCCTGTGAGAACAATGAAAACCTTGCCCCCTTGACAGGTTTTTCAGGTTTTTCCCTTTAATGTTAATTTAAGATTGTCCCTCTCTGTAAGCCATCTGGACACCACCTTTCTGTTCTGAGGTGAGCAGTGTTATATCAGTAAAAGGAACAGGAGGGGGATAATTTATCATTCAATTATTCTTGAACTACAACTCTGACAGTATTGAAATAACACACTCCATGGCCCAAATACTACAACTCTGACAGTACTGAAATAACACTCTCCATGGCCCAAATACTACGACTCTGACAGTATTGAAATAACACTCTCCATGGCCCAAATACTATAAAGATTAATTGGAGCTACTATTATCTTGAAATATTACTATTCCTTTAAGTGCATGAGGGAGAAAAGGTGCAGTAACACAAACAACCATACCTGGGAACATAGGGAGAACAGTATTCCAGAGTGATAAAAGCCCCATAGGATGGGTGGGTACATTTGTGCCATTTATGGTGGCCGAGCTATGATTCTGGGGGAGAAGAAATGGCAAGGGAAGAGGCAAAGTAGTGTAAGGAGTGGGAGGAACATGTTAAAAGAACAGTAAGAACAAGGTGATGGTGGGTTGAGAAATGAGTAGGGTCAAACAAAAAAACTGCTCGGCCCGTTTTGATTGTCAGGGTATGGGGAGTCCCCTGGTATGCAATACTACCTTCCTCTCACACTAAAGAAGGTACAGGGATGGATTTCCCAATAGGCAGAGTAGGTAACCAACTAGAACTCCATTTTTTAAGGGGTTCCTCAGCTGTGCTGGCCACTTCCACATTCTGAATGTGGGTGTAGCCAGCTCAATCTCAAAGTGCCAGCACCTGTTTTACAGAAAACTTGCTGTTGTTGGAGTGCAGCCATCTTACAAGATATTGACTAGCTGGTGATGACAAGAGATACAGTCAACAGCTGCAGCGCCACAGGTTGCCCATTCCTGTATTATATGAATATGTTGGGTTCTTACAAGTAAAGCCTCTCATGATACTAATCCTCGCACCCCTGTAACATCACTATTACGGCAGTATATTCAAAAGAAAAGTGGGGGGATATTGGGACAAACCAAATTCCCCATAGGGAAAACATAAAATTCCCATTGATTTAAATGGGAATTTTAACCCCTTGAATGTTAGAGAGGTCTCCAATGCATTGTGAAGCTCTCTTTTGGAAATACAGCTTTAGCTATTTTTTGGCCGCAGCCAAAGATAACTGAGGAGTACAACAGAGTACTAGGTAACAACATATATACTGCCACAGTATGAGCTACTGAAGAACACATATACAAGACAGGGCTTAAAATTTTAAGTCCTTTGCTACTAGCCAGACCTGAAAAGTTACTCGCCACTGCAAGCCATAACATACCCACCAGGGCTGAATTTCTACTCGCCATTGGCTAGTGGAAATTTTGAGCCCTGTACAAGATATATGTGCTGTTAACCCTTTGAGTGCCAGAGGAGTATGCAATGCATTACTTTACAATGCTTTGTCTACCCCTCTGGCACTCAAAGGGTTAAATGCTCTGGAGTTCATCTATGATATTACCTTGGTTAAATCAAATGTATCATCTACTCACAAAATGCAATTTTTGGGCCATGGAGAGTGTTATTTCAATACTGTCAGAATTGTAGTAAAAGATTAATTGAATGATAAAGTATCTCCCTCCCGCCCCTTATACCTAGTGTAAGCCACCTCCCCTCAGATGTGGAATCTGGTCCTGGGACCAAACAGGTCACAGCAAGGGACAATCTTCTTACTGTGAACATAAGGAAAACCCTGCCCCCCTTGACAGTTTTTTTAGGTTTTTCCCTTATGCTCATGAAGATTGTCCCTCTCTGCAATCCATCCGGACAGTCTTGCTGCTCTGAAGTGAGCAGTGTTACATCAGTAAAAGGGGCGGGAGGGGGATACTTTATCATTCAATTACTCTTGAACTACACCTCTGACAGTATTGAAATAACACTCTCCATGGCCCAAATACTATGGAGATTAATTGGAGCTGCTGTTTTTGTGAAATATTACTATCCCTTGAAGTGAACGTTTGCTCAGATTTTCACAGTGTGTTTAGAACAGGAATGGGGGAGCTGAGGCCCTCCAGCAGCTCAGGAGTACGATTCCCATCAGCCAATGGCTAGCTGAGGATGATGCAAGTAGTAGTTCACAACAGCTAAAGAGCCATAGCTATGTTTCGTCCTTCAGCATGTCCAGCCCTATATTAGAATTAAGATGTCTTACCAAATATCAATGCCAGTCCATGGGAAGTGCCAACTGCAATGAGATTGGACACTGCCTGTAAAAGAGCAAATGTGAAAATGTTATCACAAAATCAGCTAATGTGCAGGGTGCAAGTAATACAAATGTGAGCAAATCCTCACTCTGTATAATGAGTGTTGTTGCTTTGCTTTCTGAAAAGTCATGCCAAAGAGAAATAAAATGCTGCTACAATAGAAATGTGAGGCTAAAATGGAGGAGGTTAAGTCAGAGAGGTTTTTCATGAATCTGTGGCACGAATTAACAACTTGTATGGTACAGGTTTGTCTAACGACTTGCTTTGAAGGTTGTTGGAGACCACGCTTACATTCAAGTGGTTAATTAAGATATGAATGCTATGAAACTAAACTTTTCTAACAATTACAGGATAAACAGTGGCACTAAAGGGTAAGTACTAATTGACTTTTGCTTTAAAGGGATAGTAATACTTAAAATGTAAAAAAAAATATGTTGTAGGATTTATCCCCCTGAGGAAAACAAGGGTACTCCCACTGCTGAAAGGTGTTTCATTCAAAAGTTATTAATTTTCAAAGTTGAATTTTTAAACTGCAATATCACAGTGGCCTGAAATTGTACAGTGGCGCTGTTGCTACACGATCCTCTGGACAGCTCTGGTCAGTTGACCATAAATCTCCATAGGATGGTGTAGCAACAGCGCCACTGTACAATTTCAGGCCACTGTGATATTGCACCTAAAAAATTCAACTTTGAAAATTAATAATTTTTGAATGAAACACCTTTCAGCAGTGGGAGTGCCCTCGTTTTACTCAGGGGGATAAACTCTACAACATATTTTTTTTACATTTTAAGTATTACTATCCCTTTAAAAGGGATAGTAATGTCTCATAATAAAAGCAGTTCTAATTAATCATCATAGTATTTGGACTTTGGAGAGTGTTATTTCAATTCTGTCAGAGTTGTAGTTCAAGAGTAATTCAATGACAAAGTATCCCCCTCCCGCCCCTTTTACTGATGTAACACTGCTCATCCAGATCAGAAGGGAGGTGCCCAGGTAGACTGCAGAGAGGGACAATCTTCAATTAAGATAAGGGAAAAACCTAAAAAACTTGTCAAGGGGGGCAGGGTTTTCATTGTTTTCATAGGAAGAAGATTGCCCCCTTTTGTTATCTGTCTGGTCATACAACCAGATTCCACATCTGAGAAGAGATTGTTTACACTAGGTAAAAGGGGCGGGAGGGGAAACTTTCTTGTGAATATCTCTCAAACCCTAAAGGTTTGAGAGATAAGACTTATATCATTCTTTGTGTTTTTTTAATGCCTACACAATAAAATAAAGTTAAAACGAAGTATTACTATCCCTTTAATGTCTGTGTAACAGCAAGATATTGTACTCTGCACATGCCTAAGGCCTAAATATAACATGTTTTGCACACAAAATGGCCTTTCTGCTCTCCATCCAACTAGAGTTGAGAAGTTTGGAACTGTATGGACATATTGGGTTGTGCTATTAATCAGCATCTTGTTTTACTAGAGATGCACCGATACCAAATTTTTAAGACCGAGTACAAGTACCGATACTTTTTTCAAGTACTCACCGATACCAATTACCGATACCTTTTTTTTGCGGTCATTTGCCAGTTTTCTAAGTACCTACATGTTTTAGGTACTTGGAAAACTAGCAAATGACCGGAAAAAAAAAGTATTGGTAATTTGTATTGGTGAGTACTTGAAAAATATTATGTGTATATATATATGTGTGTGTATATGTATATATATATATATATATATATATATATATATACATACACACATACATACATATACACACACCACCTCTTGACTCTCCCTTTTTTACTCTTTCTCCCACCTTTTGCTTCATTCTACCCCCTTGATCCCCCTTCCTCCCACTCCTCCTTGACTCACCCTTTTGCCTCTCTCTCCCTCCTGATCACCCCTCCTTTTGACTCTTCTTGGCCCCCCTCCTTTGGTCTCCTGATCCCCCCCTCCCTTTGCCTCTTTCTCCCTCTTCACCCCACTCTCTGCCTCTTTCACCACCCCCTGCCCCATCCTGCCTCTTTACTCTCCTCTGCCGGGTGCTCGCTGTTCTCTTGCGAGCCCCGGCAGAGGTCAGCGTCGGAGCGTTGCCATGGTAACCCGCGGCAATGCTCCGACGCTGTAGAGTGAGAGAGGTAACCGGGGAGCATTGTGAGCAGCTCCCCGGGCTCCCTCTCTGCAGCACCGACCCTGACACAGGGTATCGGTGCTGGCATCGGCCGCATTTGCGCGAGTACAAGTACTCGCGCAAATGCTGGTATCGGCACCGATACCGATACCAGTATCGGTATCGGTGCAACCCTATGTTTTACACATTGTAATAACAAGACAGGAAATCAACAAAAATTCGTATTTTCTTATATGTGACTAGAACACCTGGCATGGCTTGGTCATGCAGGGAATTTTAACATCAGACCTAGTGGTGGGGCCCCAGGCATCAGAACCCTTCCTGATGCGCATCCAGCTACTGATCACCAGTTCACTTTTAAAATGTTGCATGTAAAATATACTGCTAGAAGCATTACCAGGTCGCCGTGTTGAAAACGGTAACATGAGAATCTCTCCCTGCATAAAAGCGCAAGGTTCTTATGTCGCCTCTTTCAATGCCACTACCTTCATTGAATTTTCTGGCCGCAGTAAACGGTATATGTCATTTAAACCCTGCTCCTGCATTAACCCTTTGTTTAACCCTTTAAGTGCCTCCGATAATGTGCATTTTCATTTAAAGAAAACAATGTTCCAGAGATATCAAGCAAGCGTATTACACTACAACTCCCATCATCCTTACCTTGCCTCTTTCACAAAAGAATACCCCGGCTTTCCCTCCCCACTCCGCCCTGTCATTATTTAATTTCTGCCTCATACGGCGCTGTGCAAGATTGATGTGTAATTTATTGCATCACACTTCTGATAAGGGGATCTCTTCACCAGGAGCCGTGAATGAGAGCTGCCCTGGCTCTCTCTCCCTTGGCTTTCTCCCCTTCATTGCATGCAGAATGACAGGGTGGAGTGGAGCCTGTGACAGAGCAGGGTTGTGGAATCTATATCACCCAACGCCCGGGACATGTAGTTCCGGGCGCCAGGCAGGTAATTTTTTTTCACATTTAGCCCTACTTCAGGCAAGTAGGGTTGCCATCCAGCTGGTATTTTACTGGCACAACCGCAATTGAAAAGCCAGTATTTGAGCGTCCGCCGGATTGAACAGTTCCTTTGCAGGACAGCCAACATCAGACCCCGACCTCAGTGTGTTTACAATGACATCTTTGTAAAGGGAATGGGAATAGAAGCAATGGAACATGCAACAGTAACAGAAAGGTGGAAGTATCTGCATTAAAGAGAGGACTTGACATAAGAAACACCACTTTGTACGAACTACAATTCCCATACTTCTAGCTGCCCAAATTAACCAACTCACACATGTCTTGTCAGCGGACCAATCCCGCACACCATTCGTACTGATGACGTACACACACTTATCACATGAAGTGGAGCAATGCTGGTATTGGTCATCCTATTTGATGGGTAAGAGTCGGCTCTCTTGTGATTGACTGTCCCGGTGAATGAATTAAACATTAGTCGGAAGTGGGTGAGATCTGTCAGAGTGGTTCCATCCCGTAGGGAAGGGAGAGGTGGAGGAGGCAGAGCCCATAATGTGTGTGAATATCGTGGCAGCTATCCTGTACTACTAATGTTGTGAAATAGTGGTGTTAGCGTACCCTTGCGGCGGCTGTCCGAGCCATCCTCATCTTGCTTCCAGCGGCTCCAGCCGCATCCTTTTTCTGGTGGCGCGGTCGCTTGCTCCCCTTCATGGCTCGGACACGTTCTGTATTCTGGAGGCTCAGCCGCCTCCTGGGTCTCTGTGCGGCTCCAGTCACTTCTGTTTTGGCATCTCAGCGGGCAGGATGATGTCATCTATGGGCGCACGTTCAAAGGCATGGACATGCGCTCCATTTAAAGGTACAGTTACCTAATGTGACTCATCCTCTTCCTGTGGCTACAATTTATATACTGCCTGGGCACGGGGCTCAGTCGCCCTTTCGTTGGTGTCCAGTGCAGTTCTATATTTTGGCATTCCGTGTATTATCTGGCTTGTCTGACTTACCAATCTGGTGCTGACCTGTGGCTCTGTCTGACTATCCGCTCCGTGTATGACCTTTGGCTTAGTTGGATATCCATTCTGGTGCAGACCTGCGTCTCTGGCTGACTACCCGTACCGTGTATGACTCCTGGCTTGTCTGACTATCCGTTCTAGTGTTGACCTGGGGCTCTGTCCACTGTGTATCCAGCATACCAACGCTTCAGTGGATATCCTATCTGGTGCAAACCTGTGGCTCTGGCTGACTACCTGCTCCATGTATGACCCTTGGCTTGTTTGACCATCCATTCTGGCGCTGACCTGTGGCTCAGTCTGACTATCCTCTGGTATGGCCTTCCGGGAAGTCAGATAGCCAATCTGGTGGGGGCCTGTGTTTCTGGCAGACTTACTCCTGGTTGCCTTCCTATTTGGTCTGGCTTCTCCCAGGTGCGGACCTGTGGCATTGCAGACTACTCCTTGTCCCATCGCTGGGACCTATCATAGGGAATCACACGGAAGCAGTCTTCTATTTCTGGTAGTTGTCTCTTGCTCCGTTGTGTGCTTCTCTCTCATACCATTTATTGTGATATTTCTGTTTCATTGTTGGTGCCTAATAAAGTTGGTGTTACCTTTTAGTACTTGTCCTAAGTTTTCTTGCCAATCTGTGACAAGTGGGTGCTAATGCCGGTGTGATAGTGTCAGATCTCCTTAATTGCAAGCTTAGTGGCGAAGTGAAGATGCCTGCAGGGACAAGAGGCTGCAGTTCGTACTCACCACCGCTCACAACTACTTTGGGATTCCTTTGGATGAGGAGGTCCCAGGTTGCGGGGAGTTCGACTGCTTTCTAGATGATGGCAACGAGTTCATACTGTCCAGGTGGAGTGCTAGGGCCTGGGTCCTGTTCTCCAACAAGGTACCTGTTCACAGGGTAGTAATATGCATTTTCCATCACTTTACCTCAGAGGGTAGGTAAGCAGTGGCTCCCTAAGTATTACTGTTCTGCAACTTCCATCATGACTGGCTGATGGTTCTACTACTGATGTAGTTGAAGAGACACAATGTGCTCACTACAGATCATACTCACTTATATTGAGACTTTACTGACAACTTTCACCATTTAGGTACCAACTTGCATTGCTGTGTAATGCCCCCACACAACCCATCTGTTTTTCAAGATGCTGTCATTCTTAAACCCCTTGAACACCATAGGGTTACACAACAAGGCTCAGCATTGTGTTGCACATTCTTGTGGTCCTTAAAGGGTTACATTGATGGAGGTGGTCAATTCCTGATACATAAGGAATTACTTCTGGTCTTCAAGAGATTAAAATGCATGTGAATGATGAGAGTCATATCCTATAACTTTTATTACGGCCGGCTCCAAAAGGGACTGACAGCGCAGGCGCACGGACGTCACTATGACGAGATGTCCGTGCTTCCTGCTACTGTGAGTCTCCGAAAAACTGCAAAATCTTTGAAACCAGGTAATATTTCTGGTGACTAGCGCTACTAAGCAGCTAGTCGCCAGATGAAGACTTAATTCATGTAAAGTTATTGTGGGGTGGTAGTTCCCCTTTAAAATTACAATAAAATATAAGATTAAATGTTTCTTCACCTGTGCAGAGCTATTTCGTCAGGAGAAAAATTAATTAAAAGGAATGTTGAAATAGCCCAGGACATGCTAAGAAACATGATGAGCTTTAATTTTATTTTATTGTTGTCATTTTATATAAATGTATATAGTTTCAAAAATGCTTCAAAGCCTTTTTCCTTCATAAAACATAGTAACATAGTTGATGAGGCTGAAAAAAGACATGCGTCCATCAAGTCCAGTCCATACCAAACACAAGTCAAGCCCATGCCAGAAAAACCCCTGTTAATCCAGGGGAAGGAAAAAAAAAGCCCTCTGAAGCCGTATCCAATTTAGCCCCAAGAGGGTAAAAAAAATTCCTTCTGACTCCAAATGGCAGTCAGATTATTCCCTGGATCAACAACCTATTTGCATTGAAGCCATCTGTCATAATTTTCAATATTGTTCTGTACTTTTTTTAAAGCAGTTGCATTATCTGCAAGTACAACATGCTGAGGCAAATAATTCCATAGCTTTACCACTCTAAAGAATCCTTGTCACAAACTAAACTACCAGTGTATTTGAGACATAACAGTTAAAGGGATAGTAATACTTCGTTTTAACTTTATTTTATTTTGTAGGCATTAAAAAAACATGAAGAATGATATAAGTCTTATCTCTCAAACCTTTATGGTTTATGAGATATTCACAAGCAAAGTTCCCCTCCCCGCCCCTTTTACCTACTGTAAACAATCTCTTCTCAGATGTGGAATGCAGTCCATAGACTGGACAGATAACAGAAGGGGACACTCTTATTCCTATGAAAACAATGAAATCCCTGCCCCCCTTGACAAGCTTTTCAGGTTTTTCCCTTATCTTAATTGAAGATTGTCCCTCTCTGCAGTCTACCTGGGCACCTCCCTTCTGCTCAAGCTGAACAGTGTGACATCAGTAAAAGGGGAGGGAGGGGGACACTTTGTCATTGAATTACTCTGGAACTACAACTCTGACAGAATTGAAATAACACTCTCCAAAGTCCAAATACTATGATGATTAATTAGAGCTGTTTTTATTATGAAACATTACTATCCCTTTAACATCAAGTGGTGAGTTCAAATCCCATGTTGATCACCATCCATGAGTGTTGCTATGTGGCTATGCACACCTTATTTGCCCTGGTTCCTTCTAATGCAAGGAGATGGTCATTTTTCTAGTGGAGAGGGATTGCTGCTCTCTGCTGAAGAGGGACTTAAAGGAGCAGTAAACTTTTATTTATGAAAACACATATTTTATAGAGCATTTCCTGCTGAATAAAACAAGGGTACTCCCACTGCTGTCAGATGTTTTATTCAAAATTTATAGCAGTTTAAATAATCAGGAAGTGAATTTACTGTGTTTACTTCCTGATAGTTCTAACTGACAGGAAGTGACAGGCAGTTTCTATCACATTCTATGGAGAACTGTATGCCTCTGACTTTTCTTACTTTCCTCTCCATTAGAATCTAACAGGAAATCTTATTAGAATTTGACCACTAGAGGGCACTGCTAATGTAAAAAAACATGGGTTTAAACTGTAATAACTCTGGAAATATAAATCTCTCAGCAGTGGGAGTACCCTGATTTTACTCAATAGGAAAATCCCTACAATATATATTTTCATAAAAAAAGTTTACTGCTCCTTTAAGTTCAACATTAAAGATCTGCACAGAGATAAAAATATTCTCCACAAGTTTATATATTCATCAATGTTACTGTTGACCATCTTAATCCGTGCGCAGGCTCCATGCCACATGAATCTTTAATGAGATTGTTTTGTCTCTTTAGAAGTCCTCCAGTATGTGGCCTTCAGCTAGCTTCAAATTCGACATTCTTAATTTATAGGGTGACCAAAAAATGTTCTACAAGGCCAAACACAAGCAGGGGAAGCAGTAAGGAGGAGCTATGCAACATTTATCCATCCTACCTGTCCCATTAGTCCACTGGGGCGTGATTTTGACAAAAGTGATCAAGGAAACCTAGCTCCCCTTGCCATGTCTGTCATAATGTCTGCAAGGAGTTGCACAGACTGCAAAATACCACCATCACTATTCAGTACTGGCCCCGGCCCTCACATCTTCCCTGTTTATTCCTCTCGCTGTCCCTCCCACCACACCTCTCACATCCTTTTGCCGCTTCTCATTGCCATTCTACCCATTCACCCCTTCTCATCAGCTACCCACCCTCTTTATCGCCGCTTCTCATTGCTCTCTCTCTCACTTTTGCTACTTCTCATTGTACTCCCTTCCCTCATTCACTTTCAATGTGTCTCATTCAACTCCTTCCCTTTCACCAATTTGGCCTTGGCCACTTCATTCCTCCCCTTTGTGTTTCTGAGCATCCGCACAACACTCCCAGGTACATAATACCAGAATATCTCTGGCCTCTGTGACATATCTCTACATTACCGGTACCCTCCCTGACAGCAGGTACGCACAAGCACCAAGAAACAGCAGCAGGAGGAAACAGGGCAATCCTACAATGCCTCCCCAAAGGGAGCGTCACAGCTCAGCACCCCTCTGGATACTCAACTGGAACCCACAATAGTCAATAAGAATCACAGCTTGCACAGTAAACTGAGCATACGACACACAAAAAATTCCAACAAGTTTAACCCTTTGAGGGCAAGAGGAGTGTTCAAAGCATTGTTTTACAATGTGTTGGACACCTCTCTGGCACTCCAAGGGATAAAAGTGGAATTTAACCCCTTGAATGCTAGAGAGGTCTCCAATGCATTGTGAAACAATTTCTCTAACACTCAAGGTGTTCACAGACTCATTTAGCCGTTTCAGCACCTCAAATGGTGGGTATGTGTCACATTGTGGAGGAATGTGTAGGTGATTTGCCCACCCCTTAACTCACAACAGTCTCTTTCAGCCTGGATTCCATTGCACATGACAAATTTATCATTGGTTTTATCTCCATATTTCCCCAATTGATGTCAATAGAAATCTGTGAGATAAAACCAGTGATACCATTTACAAACAGGAATGCAATCTAGTACAAAGTAAGTCTTTTTAGTAAACAGTGGTAGAGTCACTTATTTTACTGTATCAAGTAAATAACGATGTAAAGAAAAGTGTTGCTGCATGGACAAAACAGAAGCCATGGTAATCTGAATGAGTAGTGCATTAAAAGAAAATTTGGAGATTGCAGCCTTTATATGCAGTAAAACCAGAAGCACATGAAAAGTACACAAGGAAAAAATAATAAAGGAATGTAATTAACATCTGGCAGAACAAGATACCGGAAAACAGCTGCTATATCACTTTCTGCATATGGCGCATTTGCAGAATCCAGAACTATTTCTTACTCAAAATCCATAGCAACTTTGACTGCTCTCTTTTTGAGACAAGCACTCATGGTCGCTAAGAAAAATCATGCACAGTTCACTATTTATTAAGAGCTACATATCTTCTGTATGGTTTTACAACAGATTATGTGATTGAGCCGGTTTCATTCATATGCCCCTTAAAGGAATTGTAATGTTTCAAAATAAAAGCAGAAAATAATATACAGGATATGGTGTTGTAACGAGAATTTTCTTCTCTCTCTCTTTCTTTGGTTTGTTCAAAATAAAAGCAGCTTCAATTAATCATCATAGTATTTGGGCCATGGAGAGTGCCGAATGGTTCTTATCTGCCGTCAAATTCTATGTTTCTGTGTTTCAATTACTCAAACTACAACTCTCTCAGTATTGAAATAACACTCTCCTTGGTCCAAATACTATGAAAATTAATTGGAGCTGCTTTTATTTTTAAACATTACTATCCCTTTAATGTGAAGTAATTCGCAGCACACCCCTCTGTTCCTCAAGAGAAAAAAATTTACAAAATACTCACAATCGCCGTGGGTAAACCAGCATCCACTTTATCCTAAAAAGGAAAAAAAAAAACACAAGAGTTTAGATAAATTATCTTTCATTGTTCTGCATATCCCATGATCAACAAAGAGAAAATTGAATGTGACAACACTGCACCCTGCACTGCCTTACTGTCTAAACTACAAAGAAACATACTGTCTGATAGCAGAGGAGAACTTTTTACAACACAAAGCTGTTATTTTTAATCTGTAATATCAGACTTTATAAGACCTGGGCCCTATGCTAAGATTGCATAGCATTATCAGTGTTAGGAAATGTTTCATAATAAAAGCAGCTCTTATTAATCATCATAGTATTTGGGCCTTGGAGAGTGTTATTTCAGTTCTGTCAGAGTTGTAGTTCAAGAGTGATTGAATGATACAGTATCCCCCTCCCGCCTCTTCTACTGATGTAACACTGCTCAGCTTAGAGCAGCAGGGAATGTCCATGTAGATTGCAGAGAGAGACAATCTTCAATTAAGATAAGGGAAAAAGCTGAAAAAACCTGACAAGGGGGGCAGGACTTTCATTGTTCTCACAGTAAGAAGGATTGTCCCTTGCTGTTATCTGTCTGGTCAAGCAACCAGATTCCACATCTGAGGTGAGCAGTGTTACACTAGGTAAAAGGGGTGGAAGAGGGGAAACTTTATCTTTCAATCACTCTTGTACTACAACTCTAACAGTACTGAAATAACACTCTCTATGGCTCAAATACTAATAAGATTAATTGGAGCTGCTGTTTTTATGAAACATTACCATCCCTTTAAGTATTTATATTTATATTGCGCTATTTCGGCTCTGATGAAGAGCCACCTCGAGATGGGCGACACACATCTCAGGGAAAGCGAAGGGAGGAGGGAACTTTAGCATCCTATATCTCTCAAACCATAAGGGTTTGAGAGATGGGACTGGGGTTGTTTAGTTTATTTTTCTAATAGCTGCAAAATGAAATGGTTTTATATAGCGACATTACTAATCGAAATATAAAACTTTCTATTGATGCATGGAGACCTCTCTAGCACTCAGGGGGTGAGAACTGACCCAATAAAGCAATAGCAATTTTGGGAAAGTATATTTATCCCATACTGAGCAGCTGGAATGCTCTAGAATATCTCCACTTAGCATATATTTTATATATATGCCAAATGAGTGAGTCAATTATATGGACAAGCTTTCAAAAACAATGCTTTAGACTTCAGAAACAGAGCCTCACTCTCAAAAAGCTTGTCCAAAAAAAGGTCCAATTAAAAGGTATTACTACATACTGCAGTATTCATTCATTTGGCCTCTACACCACTGGATTAACACAGCTAACCTAAATTAAAGATAGGCAGGCAGGCAGATAGACAGACAGACCCATTATATATGAACTGGATAGTATAGGACAGGGGACACCTGGTGGCTGCCCAGTTATTGGAGTACAACTCCCATATTTCTCACACAACCAATGGACATCCACAGAGTGTCCAGTCCTTATAATGCTTCACCACTATGGTAAATGGAGAACCAGAAACATGGATTAAAGATGGTATGTAAGGGCAAGAAGGGAACTGGAGTTATCCTGGAGTAAACCAACAGCACCATAGGGAACAAATAAAAATTCCTGTAAAACTGAATTGGGCTTTTAACCCCTTGGATGCTAGAGAGGTCTCCAATACAAAGCTCTGTTCAAGTACATGGCAATTTAGCATTTATTATTTGTTCCCTATGGTGCAGTTGGTTTACCCCAGAATAACTTCAGTTTGCTATTATACATATGTGACTTTGAAATTAAAGAAAGTTCTATAGCTGACACAGTCCAATAGTAATATTTGCAGGGATGCAAGTTTTGAGTATTTATTCAAGACTAGTTGAAGAGCCCATGTACATGGGCCACATTGCACCCAGCAATGGCTGTGGTGCAGTCATGCACAGTAAAGACTGCCCGTGCCGCGGCTGATACAGAGAGAGGGGTGCTCCGAATTCAGATCGCAGTCCTCTCTGCTCACCTTTGGTGCACAGAGAGGACTACGGTCTGAATTCGGAGTCCTCTCCGTGCACGGTCTGAATTCGGAGTCCTCTCTGTGCACGGTCTGAATTCGGAGCGCCCTTCTCCGTTATCAACCGTAGTGCGAGCAGTCTGTACTGCGCATGACTGCAGCGCATGCAGCCAACTGTACTGCACATGACAGCTTCTGACAAACATACATTTAGTGAATTATTATATAGGATTATAGCACTTATTATTCAACAAAAGATAAATCAACAAAGTTATACAACCACCCCGCAAGAATTATAAACTCTGTTCAAGCACAGTTATGCACACAACCATACACGTGTTTAAGCGCATAACTTCACCACACTGATGGTGACTTTTATTTAATAAAATAAAATATTAATCAAGTAATAATTTTAATAGAATATTTGAACACACTGACACAATACACATGCACAACACGCGCAATACACACGCACGCAACACACACACAAACACTATATACACAAACTCAATACATACAATACACGCACACAATACAGACAAATACAATATACACAAACACAATCCGTATACATACACAATGTGCGCAAAATGCAATGCACAAAGCACACACAGATACATGCATACTGCAAACCACTATATGAAAAATGCTATACTCAGAACTCTATACGCTATAAGCAAAAAGCAATATGAAAAATGAAGTATGCAGAACACTGCACACAATATGAAAGAGCAATACTCAATGCACACAATACTGTACAAAATATGCAAAGCTCTATGCGCAAAACGGTATCTGCAATAAGTTATACGAAAGAGTCTATATGCAAAACACAATACACCATTCCCAATATGCTATATGCAAAACGTAATTCACGCAATAAGGCGTACATAAAATGCTTTATGCAAAATGCTATGCACATAACACTATACGCAAAAAGCAAAACATTACATGCAAAACACACACTACATGCAAAGTGCACACACACGCGCGTTCACACATGCTCACTCTCACACGCTAACACACACACACACACACTCTCTCTCTCTCTCATGCTCACTGATGGAGAGTTGTGTAACTCAATGCTTTGCACACCATTTTGGAATTGAAAGGGATAAATAAGCACGGAAAATTCAACAAGCTAGTTATTAAGAACATGGTCTCCTTTCTGGATTCACCTGGATGTCAGGGGAAAATAATTCAACATGTAAATCCACTTTTCATTTCATTATCCCTATTAGTGCTAGACACGTATCACGTTCTATATTTATTTAGTCATGCATACAACTGAATGGCACTTTTCTTTTATCCTTTAAATTGGTTTATTAAAGTGATACTAATGTTTCACAAAAACAGCAGCTCCAATTAATTTTCATAGTATTTGAGACATAGAGAGTGTTATTTCAATACTGTGAGCATTGTAGTTCAAGAGTAATTGAATGATAAAGTTTCCCCCTCACACCCCTTTTACCTAGTGTAAGCCCCCTCCCCTCAGATGTGGAATCCAGTCCACCGACCAGACAGCTCACATCAAGGGTCAATATTCTTACTGTGAGAACAATGAAAGCCCTGTCCCCCTTGACAAGTTTTTCAGCTTTTTACCTTATCTTAAGTGAAGATTGTCCCTCTCTACAATCTACCTGGACACTCACTGCTGCTCTATGCTGAGCAGCGTTACATCATTAAATGGGGTGGGATGGGGATACTTTATCATTTAATTACTCTTGAACTACAACTCTGACAGAATTGAAATAAAGCGCTCCATGGCCAAAATACTATGAACATTAATTAGAGCTGATTTTATTATGAAACATTATGCCTTTAACGACACAGGCAAAGCTGTGCCAATATTGCTAGTATACATATAAAAGTTTCTGACTCTTATAAGAACTTAGAATATTGGCATTTTGTCTTCTGTTTTTCAATAGGATCAGCAAACCATCTTGTTTTGCTGTTTAAAATTCCTCATCAGTACTCTGCTCTAATGAGAAGTACCCAGGAAGTAATTAGCGCAAACTAATATTGCTACCTTGGAGTACCACAACGTGAAGAGTAATTAGATGTGCAAAGAAAATTGTCTCTCCACCCCCCCCCACTTCCTTAAAGGGATAGTAACCCTTAATATATATTAGAATTTATATTGTAAGGTTTATCCACCTGAGTACAACAAGGGTACTCCACTGCTGGGAGGCGTTTTATTATAAAGTTATTGCAGGTCGAACTCTAGAATTTTTAGGTGCAATATCTTAATGGCCTGAAATTGTACATCATCTTATGGAAGTTTATGGTCAAATGACCAGAAATCTCCACAGGATGGCGTAGCAACAGTGCCGCTGTAAGATTTCAGGCCATTGACATAATGCATCTATAAAATTCAGGTTTGAGCTGCAATAACTTTTGAATAAAACACCTCTCTGCAAAGGAAGTACCCTTGTTTAACCTGGGACAATAAACTCAACAATATATATATTTTTTACATATGTGTTACTGTCCCTTTTAAGGAATACCAAAACATCCTCTTAATAAAACCGTATTACTTTGAAGGAGCAGTAATGGTTTTAGTTTGATAAATATATGCTATAAAGTTGCTTGTGCGGTGTAAAACAAGGCTAGCCCACTGCTTTAAGATTCTTCATTCAAAAGTTTTTCCAGCTCAAACACAAAAAGGTGCAAGCTAGCTTCCAAAAGGCAATTTCACTTTAGAACGCAGTGTATGGAGTGCTATACACTCAGTATCCAAAGCACGCTGTCTTGGGGTCATACTTGATTCTAAATTAACCTTCTCCCCCCATATCCAAGCTGTCACTAGAACATGTCACTTCTTCCTTAAAAATATTGCCAAAATACGTCCGTTCCTCTGCTTATCAACAGCTAAAAAACTATCTCAGGCACTTGTTCTCTCTAGACTTGACTACTGCAACATTCTACTCTCCGGTCTTTCTGATTCTCATCTCTCTCCACTTCAATCTATTATCAATTCAGCCGCAAGAATCACCACATTTGCTCCCAGATACCTTCTATCTCATCTCCTTCTGAAATCCCTCAATTGGCTACCTAAAAAGTATCGTATTTCTTACAAGATTCTCCTCCTCTCCTGTAAGTCACTCTGTTCTTCAGCACCCTCTTACATTTCTGCCCTCATATCCCGCTACACCCCTTCCCGTTACCTACGGTCTTCTCAAGGGTTCTTCCTGTCCTGTTCCTACACAACTCGAGCCATCTCTCAACTACAAGCTTTCTCACTGGCTGAACCTCGACTCTGGAATGCCCTCCCCATCACCTTTCGCCAATCATCCACAATCATCACTTTCAAGCATCTCATCAAAACCCACCTGCTCAAGGAGGCATCTCAATAGCAATGGCCTCCTTCTGCACACTGATAGTCACAGCAGAATCCTTCTGCACTTCTTTCACCACACCTTGTACCTGCACTTATAATCCTCATCCCACTGTCTCTGTTTGTCATTATGAATTCAGCTTAGATTGTAAGCTCCTTGGGGCAGGGTCCCTTTCCCAGTGTAGGATCCCCTTGCTGCACTTTCCTCCACAAATATTGTAATGATTGTACTTAACCTTAATGCTCTTAACCCAGTTCTGTAATTTTGTATTATATTATTTCAACTTCTGTTAAGCGCTGTGTACATGTATAGCGCTATATAAATAAAGATACATACATACATACATCAGTCACTGACTACGGCTCCCATCGTAAGTGACAGTTTCATCTTGTAACAGAGTGTCAGTGAGGTATCCAATGCATTTCCTCTCTGGCAATCAAAGGGTTAAAATTCATCCAGCCGCACAAGTTCCCTTATATTACTCAGGAGTAAAATCACTAGCATATATAAAAATGTTTTGCTGTTCCTTTAATCTGTGCATAATATCCAGATGGCTTATATGAATTAATTCTGTGTGGATTGATTCTCCAAAATTAATTTAATCCACGGAGGCAGACATGATTAATAGTTACATGATTAATAGCCTCAAACGCCTCTCACTGGAGGCTTCTAAGGAAGTGCTAAATTAAGCATCATGACCCTCTATGGACAAAATATCCGGTACCAATTACATATTAATTCGGGAAAACCAATACATGCAGAATTGATTCAGAGTGCCAGATTTGCCAGGTGAAGAGTGGGCTTATAACGCAGAGGTTTTAGTGTTTCATTAAAAACATGCTATAAACATTTATCAGGATCTATCAAAGGGAACTACATGTTTTTTCATACAAAACAAAGTGTATATTATCACTGATGTTTCTTTAATACATTCATTAAAGGGATAGTAATATTTAAGTATTACTAATCCTTATAGTAAAGCCCTAGTAAAAAAAAAACATATTGCCCCCAGTGTCATCTCTCAAACCTTTATGGTTTGAGAGGTGAACGCTTCTAAAGTTGCCCTCTCCCTCCCCCTTCCCTGTAGTCAGCATTCTAGCTGACTCAGGGAAATCCGGTCAGAGATCATCAGGCGGCTCTGCAGCACAGCCGGATCGCATTAACTAAAAAATAAACTTTCACTGAAATGGTTTTCTACGTGTGCTTGGTTTGCAAGCACACGTAGAAGACCGTTTTAGTGAAAGTTTTTTTTTTTTTAGTTAACACAATCGCGGCTCTGCTGCAGAGCCGCCTGATGATCTATGACCGGATTTCCCTTCAGCCAGCTACAAGGCTGACTTCGGAGAAGGGGAAGGCAGAGGGCAACTTTAGAAGCGTTCATCTCTCAAACCATAAAGGTTTGAGAGATGACACTGGGGGCAATATGTTTTTTTTTTTTACTAGGGCATTACTGTAGGGATTAGTAATACTTAAGTATTACTATCCCTTTAAAAACACTTGGTAGGTAGAGAGGTTTAAAAAAAAATAAATAAATAAAATCAAAGGACCTACCGCCGCAGAAACAATCTGAGCAGAGATCCCTTTCAGCAGGGAATGGCGCATCACAGATCCATGGCGAGAGAAGGCATCAGGAAGCCTCTTCTTCCTTTGTTGAGTCAAACAAGAAAAAGGACAAAGTGTTCATTAACCCCTTAAGAACCAGAGCTATGCTCAACAAATCACATTAGCAAGTATAGAGTCTTATCTGTTACAAACAAGTCAAGTCATTGACATGGGTGAGGAAATGTACGTATGCTTCCTATTTTAATTAACCCTTTGAGTGGCGTATCCCCCACAATGAGACAGGTTTTTTTTTTTTTCCATTATAGCGAATGACTTTCTGGACTTACCAGGTAAGTCGTCTGTCACTAAGGGGTTAAATATCTCTCTGGCACTCAAAGGTTTAATATGTTGCACAGAAAAACACGCACTTGTTTGACAAAATCAAATCAACAAATAAAAACATCAAATCTTTATTGTAGCATATCTGATCATGAAAAAGCATCGTGAACTCGAAAAGCGTTCATCGGTGGGATGCTACTTGGCTACATCTACTGGTTGCTGCTCCATAATGAAGTCTCTCCACATGGAGTAATTGAAGCCAGAGGATTTTGGAGGTCTTACAAGAGATTTTTTACATGTATGCTACAATTAAGATGGTATGTATTTTCATTTGCTGATTTGGTTTTGTCAAGGCAAGTGCGTGTTTTTCTGTGCATCATGCGTGTCCCACTGAAAGTTTGTAGTGAACACTCTCTTACTGCAGTCCAGGTTTTGGTAAGCACAAACAAAGAAAAAAACACATTTAAAATTGCTGGAGTGCAACCAATTTTTACCAAAATACCTGAAAGCAAATATGCAAAGTATTGGTGCACATCCAAATTTTCATCACCATTAACCCTTTACTTTGCGGCATTGTGCCTGCATATCACTACTATATTAAAGATGTGGATTTAGTCATATCATATGGCCATAGAATGCCAAGCTTGCCACCAATGCCAAGGTACCCCATTTTGGCAAGTAACTAACCTTAAAGGGATAGTAAAGTCCTAAAAAAAAAACCTATGTTCTAAATCGTAGCTGCACTAAAAAAACATATAATGTGCTTAATCCTCTTTCTCAAACCGTTATGGTTTGAGAAATGTAATAAAATAAAGTCCTCCGCTCCCTCCCCCTTCTCATGCGTCCGCTGTACAGAGAATGTCACAAGATTCCGCTTCCGGGATCAGACGGCAGCTCTTCAGGAGCGCTATCATTTAGATGTCTAAGTATAATTACTTCATCGGAATGGTCTACAACGTGTGCTTGCAAGCCAGACACACATTGTAGACCATACCGATGAAGTAATTATACTTAGATATCCCGATGTCAGCACTCCTGAACAGCCGCCTACAGTCGGGCGACCGGATTCTGCTTCTGACAGCTTTACAGCTCGTCAGGCAGAGAGGGGAGGGAGTGGAGGTCTTTATTTTCTTATTTCTCTCAAAACGGTTTGAGAGAAAGGATGAAGTGCATTTAGTGTTTTTTTAGTGCAGCTACGATTTAGAACATAGTTTTTCTGGGACTTTACTATACCTTTAATATGCTTTGTCTTATGAGCTGAATCTCTCCTACTTTAGGCATTTACTAACCTTAAAGGGATAGTAATACCTGAAAATATGTTTATTTTATATTGTAGCCCTTAAAAAAACCATGAAAGATGATATAAGTCTTATCTCCCAAACTTTATGGTTTGGGAGATATTCAGAAGTAAAGTTTCCCCTGGAGTGATGTCATTGCTCCACCCTTCAGATTTGGAATCCGGTCGCCCGACCAGCAGTGCTGAGATCATGATCTTTAAAAAGAATTTCTTAATTGGAATGGTCTACAAAATGTGCTTTCAAGCCAGGCACACTTTGTACACAGTTCCAATGAAGTAGTTCTTTTCAAAGATCTTGATCTCGGCACTGCTAAAGAGCTGCCAGGTGCTATGTGGATCGAATTCCAAATCTGTCCACTAGATGGCAGACTTGGCTGAAACAGCAAGGAAAAGTGAACTATACTATATTTTACATATGAATATCTCCCAAACCATAAAGGTTTGGGAGATAAGACTTATATCATCTTTCATGGTTTTTTAAGGGCTACAATATAAAATAAACTTATTTTCAGGTATTACTATCCCTTTAATTTACTTTATCCTGAGAGCTGAGTCTTGGTCAGCTTTACTTATTAATGGAGAGAGACTCTCTGACAGGCATTATATAGTGTCCTAGAGACAATGAACATTGCAATTCCATACCGCTTGATTAGGAACTAAACAATGTGACAAGAATAATGTATATTATTTTGGAACATATTGAAGGATGTTTTTTGGAGTTAGACCTTTCATTGTTCAAAGACACAGTCCTAAGTTTAAAAGTATGAGCTGCTAAACCTTCTAAATATACTAAAAGGTTTAACCCTTTGAGTGCCAGGGGGCACAAAGCATTGCTTTGCAATACATTGTGTACCCCTCTGGCGCTCAAAGGGTTAAGAATGCCCTAAAGCAGTGTTTCTCTACATTAGACCCCAGCGCACACCAAAAGTGCAGGTTTTCAAGATATCCCTGCTTGTTAACAGGTGAGTAGTCAGTGGCTTGGTCATTGTGATTGCTCCAACTGTGCGTAAAGTGGAACGGTCAGCTACCATAAACCCCCGCCCCCGAATAAATAAATAAATAAATAAATAAATGACATAACTGCTTACAATTGTTTTTGCTTCCATTTTCATATGGGCGCAAAAAGGAAAGGTGAATTTTCCAGTTTAATGCATCGGTTACCCCTCTGGCACTCAAAGGGTTAATCAGATATATCCTTAAAACCTGACATGTTGGTGTGTCCCCAAAGACAAGAACTGAGAATCACTGCCCTAGGATATAGTATACCAAATTTTTCCTTTCTGGATGAGCCTTAAAGAAATAGTAATACTTAAATTTTACAATATTGCATCCTGTAGCCCTTAATGTAACAAAATAACTATTTAAAATCTGTTATTTATATAACTATTTGAAATCTGACCACTAGAAGGCACTGCTAATGTAAAAAAATAAATACGGGTTTAAACAGTAATAACTTTGGAAATATGCATCTCTCAGCAGTAATAGTACTCCTGTTTTACTCAACAGGAAATGTCCTACAATATATATTTTTTCATAAAAAAAGTTTACTGTTCCTTTAAAGGGATAGTAATACTTACATTTTACAGCATTGCATCCTGTAGCCCTTAAAAAAAAGAAATTAAATGCCCCCAGTGCCGTCTCTCAAACCTTTATGGTTTGAGAGATATTCACTTTCAAAGTTTCCCCTTCCCTGACGTCAGCACTGTAGCTGACTGCAGAGAAGTCCGGTCCCGGGACCGGCAGAGGCTCTGCAGCTGAGCCGAGATTGAGTTAATGAAAAATAAATCCTTCACTGAAACAGACTTCTACGTGTGCTTGCGAACCAACCACACTTAGAAGACCATTCCAGTGAAGGATTTCTTTTAAAATAATGCAATCTCGGCTGTGCTGAAGAGCCTTGGCTGGTCCAGGGACCGAACTTCCCTGCAGTCAGCTAGAGTGCTGCCGTCAGGGAGGGGGGAACTTTGAAAGTGAATATCTCTCAAACCATAAAGGTTTGAGAGATGGCACTGGGGGCATTTAATTTCTTTTTTTAAGGGCTACAGGATGCAATGCTGTAAAATGTAAGTATTACTATCCCTTTAAAGGAACAGTAAACTTTTTTTATGAAAAAATATATATTGTAGGACATTTCCTGTTGAGTAAAACAGGAGTACTATTACTGCTGAGAGATGCATATTTCCAAAGTTATTACTGTTTAAACCCGTATTTATTTTTTTTACATTAGCAGTGCCTTCTAGTGGTCAGATTTCAAATAGTTATATAAATAACAGATTTTAAATAGTTATTTTGTTACATTCTAAAGGAGAGGAAAGTCAGTGACTTACAGTTCTCCATAGAATGTGTTAGAAACTGTGGCGTCATTTCCTTTCAGCTAGAACTATCAGGAAGTAAACACACCATAAATTCACCTTCTGATTATTTGAACGGTTACAAAAAAAAAAAAAAAAAAAAAAACAACAACTGAGAGCAGTGGGAGTTGGACACCCCTTTGACACTCATAGGGTTAATGCATGTGTAGACTGGACTATATAGACAAAATCTGGATAGCTCTTTTACTCAGCTAATGATGATAACGTACTGATATTAATACTCACTGCTCTACTATTTAGACAGGCTGATATCTTATTTCAGGCTCCTTTACAGACAGACAATAAAACAATATCAGTTCGGAGACACCCTATCAAGATTGTTGTAATGGGAGCCCCGGAAGAGGCAGGAAGGAGAGCCCCCCAAGAGTATATGTAAGACTAGATTTTAGATCTTAGAAAACAAAGAGGCTAGCTCTGAGCACAGGTATTTAAAATGATAGTAATGCTTCACAAAAACAGCAGCTCCAATTAATCTTCATAGTATTTGGACCATGTAGAGTGTTATTTCAATACTGTCAGAGATGTAGTTCAGCCCCCCTTTTACCTAGTGTAAGCCACCTCCCCTCATATGTGGAATCTGGTTTCTTGATCGGACAGATCACAGCAATGTACAATCTTCTTACTGTGAGCATTAGGAAAACTCTGCCCCCTTGACAGGTTTTTCCTTATGCTCACTGAAGATTGTCCCTCTCTGCAATCCATCCGGACAGTCTTGTTGCTCTGAGGTGAGCAGTATTACATCAGTAAAAGGGGCAGGAGGGGATACTTTATCATTCAATTACTCTTGAACTACTACTCAGATAGTATAGAAATAACGCTCTCTGCCGCCCAAATACTATGAAGAGTAATCAGAATTGCCTTTTTGTGAAACATTACTATCCCTTTAGTGTATCTGTCACCATGACTTGTTTGCATATTTGAAACCTTCATTCAAAACTGCTTATGTTCCATGTTAGCCTAATGTCCAGCAGACGTATAGTTTAGGAGCTATTCACACTTTCATTTCTGTAAAAGTGACATGTTAATTAGCATATGAAACATCACTGAAAAGTGTAATTATCATATGGGCAGCTCAGTGGTTAGCACTGTTGCCTTGCAGCGCTGGGGTCCTGGGTTCAAATCCCACCAAGGACAACATCTGCAATGAGTTTGTATGTTCTCACTGTGTTTGCGTGGGTTTCCTACGGGTACTCCGGTTTCCTCCCACACTCCAAAAACATACTGATAGGTGAATTTAGATTGTGAGCCCCAATGGGGACAGTAACCAATATGAGTGTAAAGCGCTGCGGAATCTGTGTGCGCTATATAAATAAAGGATTATTATTATTATTATGAAAACACACTGAAAGCTTCATATCATACAGCAACAAGCACAAATATCTCCTTAAAGGGATAGTAATGTTTCATAATAAAAGCAGCTCTAATTAATCATCATAGTATTTGTACCATGGAGAGTGTTATTTCAATTCTGTCAGAGTTGTAGTTCAAGAGTAATTTAATGACAACGTATCCCCCTCCCGCCCCTTTTACTGATATAACACTGCTCAGTCAGATCAGAAGGGAGGTGCCCAGGTAGATTGTAGAGAGGGACAATCTTCAATAAAGATAAGGAAAAACCTGAAAAACTTGTCAAGGGAGGGGCAGGGCTTTCATTGTTCTCATAGGAAGAAGATTGTCCCCCCTACAACCAGATTCCACATCTGAGAAGAGATGTCTTCCACTAGGTAAAAGGAGCAGGAGGGGGAAATGTTATCATTCAATTACTCTTGAACTACAACTCTGACAGTATTGATATAACACTCTCCATGCCCCAAATACTATGACTATTAACTGGAGCTGCTGTTTTTGTGAAACATTACTATCCCTTTAATTATACATTTGCTTTTCTTCTGGCTAACATGACATATTAACAATCTTTAAGTATATTTTTAGATATGCAAACTTGAATCAAGAAAACAGGTCCACTTTAAGGCTGCCTTGTGTGTGAGCAGGGTTTTGTCCTGTGGTCCTGGTAGCAATGGACATATCTGCCTCCATGGACGTGACATTTATGACTGATTGAATGTGTTATATCGAACAAAAGCATAAAGCAAAAGCATAAAGACAAAATTCATAGTAGCCATTAGCATTTTCTGGGCAAAGTAAGGTAAGTGAGGTTTTATTAGACTGTGTTTGTTCTCCTTCAAAAAGGGGCAATATACCCTAATTATAAAAATATTCTTGGGACTTCCTATAGGGTAAAACAAGGATATTCATTATAGTTGGAGATGTTTCTTTCGAGTGATTAAAAAAATGACTTGACATTTTTCTGACAGACTGAGTTGAAGTCGAATTGCAGCCAGGTGGCACTGTTTCTATTACTGCTTGTGACAAGCTGAATATTGCAGACATGACATTACAATGGGCTTTATAGGGGATATTTCATAAGCAACAAAACATATATGACATCACCCTGCTCGAAGAAAAACAGTGACTGTGGAAGAGCAGAGCTGCTATAGTAATGAAGGCACATTAACCCCTTAACGACCCTTGACGGTCATAGTACGTCAAGGGTCGATTTGACTTAACAACCGATGACGTACTATGACCGTCATCGAGTTCCGGGCTCCCCCCGCGGCTGCACGCCGTTCGGGGAGTCCGGAACGCAACGGAGCAATAAAAAAAAATTGCTCCGTGGTCGTTAAGTCACGTCCGCTTCCGGATTCCCTGGTCGTTAAGGAGTTAATCCTAAGTTCCAAAGGGAAACACAAGGCATTGCAGAGCAATGCATTGCTTACCTCTCTGGCACTCAAAGGGTTAATGACTAAGTCTATCCTTTCATCTAAATTAACTAGTTTTGACCCCATACTGCCACTTTAAGGCTATGCCTGACTAAGCTCAAGTAAGGTGGTCATGTGACTCATTTTGAGTCACCTGTGCTCAAGCAAGACAATGCTTAAAGGGATAGTAATGGCTCAATATAACCTAAGGTTTGATCATTGCTTGTAGTGTGTACTACCAGTCTCCGCCATTGGTAATGTTCATATTGCTCTAGTTTCTATGAAATTATACGATAAAGTTTCTCCTTCCTGTCCCTTTTCAATATGTTAAGCAGCCTCCCATCGGATCTGAAATCCGGTCCCTTGACCAGACAGATCTCAATCAGGGACAATCTTCTTTCAGTATAAGGAAAAACCCTGCCCCACTTGACGAAGGATGGCAGAAGATTGTCCCTCTTCGCTATCTGTCTGGACTGAACTTCAGCTCTGAAGACAGAAGATTGACGTATTGAAAAGGGGCAGGAGGGGGGAAACTTTATAATATAATTGCATAAAAACTAGAGTTATATAAACACTGCTGACAGCAGGGAGCATTAATACACACTGTAAGCAATGATCGAACCTTAGGTTATATAGAGTCATTATTAACCCTTGAAAACCTAGTCTACTGGCAGCTCTTCAGCATCAGGCTTCAACACCAGCGGGTAGTTTGTCAATGTTCTGGAATAAAGAAGAATCTGCCCCACCTGCCTCTTTTCTCCTTATATACCCTCAACTGCTAAATGTTGCATGATGGAACAGAGGTTGTGGACATTACCTCCGGTGTGCACGGTCACCGCTATCCGAGCTGGCCAGAGAGGAAGTATCACAGGAGTGAGAGTCAACTGCCTCCACGTTCAGAAGAGCAGGGTCCTCAGGAATGAAAGTATCATCCTCGTCATCTGTCTAAACACAGGAGAGACAAATATGATAGCTCACCATACCACTCTGCTTTGTAAAATGAGGAATAGCACATAAAGGTGAAATGCCCTGCATTTCAAAACAGCATTTGTAAAAATTATGTATTTGGTACTTGAAGCCTAAAATTTTATCTTAAAGGAGCAGTAAACTTTTTTTTTATGAAAACATATTTTATAGAGCATTTCCTGCTGAATAAAACAAGGTCACTCCCACTGCTGTGTTTACTTCCTGATAGTTCTAACTGACAGGAAGTGACAGGCAGTTTCTATCACATTCTATGGATAACTGTATGTCTCTGACTTTTCTGACTTTCCTCTCCATTAGAATCTAACAGGAAATCTAATTAGAATTTGACCACTAGAGGGCACCGCTAATGTAAAAAAACGTGGGTTTAAACTGTAATAACTTTGGAAATATAAATCTCTCTGCAATAGGAGTACCCTTATTTTACTCAGTAGGAAAATCCCCACAATATATATATTTTCATAAAAAAGTTTCCTGCTCCTTTAAAAACATGCCCTGTGGAGTTATCCATTCATGCTTTTGCAGAACTCCAGGGTGCTAAGGTCAGATACAGCTGTACCACTGTGAATTAGAGAACAGTACGAAACAGAACCATGGTCAAGATAAAGCTAGGGATCAAGGCAGGATATCACACTGAACCAGAATGCAGCCCAAGGGTAGCTAAGAGGCAGTCAGGAAGAATCAGGGTCAAATACTGGAAGATCAGACAGCCAAGCAGAGGAACCAGCAGGGAAATCTGCAGAGTTAGACTCAATAAACAAGCCGTAGGTCTGAAGCCAGGAATTCGCCACGATTCAGAAAGAATGCTGTGAATACTCTCACTGCAGCACAAAGAACGAGCAAAGGAAGAACCACTGCAATAGAAGTTTAAATATGCAGCTCATCCAGTGAGAGGAGGTATGTCACCAGGTGCAGATTTGCTCAAAAACACAATGGCCAATGGCACTGAAGGTGTGTCAGACAGGAATACAGCCACCCAGAAGCAGTAAGAGAAGTGGTGCCCAATCAGAGCGACGGCAAGAAAAAGGTAAGCTAAGCCTGATCAGAGACACTGTAACACCAAGAGTGCCGAGTAAGGAGCGGACATCACCCATATCTGCTTAGGGATCTGAACAACAAACCGAACAGATACACTGACTTACAAACGACAGGAAGCCTGTTTACATAGCCCTGAAGGGAACTGCCAACGGGTTATAATGGTCCTGTACTGACCTTCTACTACCCCTTTAAAGGGATAGTAATACTTCATTTTATCTTTATTTTATTTTGTAGGCATTAAAAAAACATGAAGAATGATATAAGTCTTATCTCTCAAACTTTTATGGTTTGAGAGATATTCACAAGCAAAGCTTCCCCCTCCCGCCCCTTTTACCTAGCGTAAGCCATCTCTTCTCAGATGTGGAATGAAGTCCATAGATCAGACAGATAACAGCAGGGGACAATCTTCTTCCTATGAGAACAATAAAACCCTGCTCCCCTTGACAAGCTTTTTCCCTTATCTTATCCCTCTCTGCAGTCCACCTGGGCACCTCCCTTCTGCTCTGGCTGAGCAGTGTTACATCAGTAAAAGGGGCGGGAGGGGGACACTTTGTCATTGAATTACTCAAGAACTATAACTCTGACAGAATTGAAATAACACTCTCCAAAGTCCAAATACTATGATGATTAATTAGAGCTGCTTTTATTATGAAACATTACTATCCCTTTAAAGGGATAGTAATACTTAAAATGTAAAAAAATATGTTGTAAGGTTTATTCCCCTGAGTAAAACAAGAGTACTCCCACTGCTGAAAGGTGTTTCCTTCAAAAGTTATTAATTTTCATAGTTGAATTTTTTTAGGTGCAATATCACAGTGGCCTGAAATTGTACAGTGGCGCTGTTGCTACATGAGCCTATGGACAGCTCTGGTCCCAGGACCATAAATCTTCATAGGATGGTGTAGCAACAGCGCCACTGTACAATTTCAGGCCACTGTGATATTGCACCTAAAAAATTCAACTTTGAAAATTAATAACTTTTGCACAAAACACCTTTCAGCAGTGGGAGTACTCTTGTTTTACTCCGGGGGATAAACCCTACAACATATTTTTTTTTACATTTTAAGTATTACTATCCCTTTAAATAGGCTTATGTAGTCTTCCTGCTTCACTTTGAAAAAACAGTCATCAATGGTCATGTCTGCCTACATGGACATGGCATTCAGGATCTGTTATGTTGATATATCTTGAAAAAAGACATAAGGACAAAATTCTTAGGCGCCATTAGGATTTTCTGGCAATAGCAAAGTGTCCCTGCACTGACAAATTCATACAATTGCCCCAGAGTGTCTATTATTTGCATGCATTCTGCCTTATATAACTACTTCTTTATGCTAGAATAGAACTGAAGTAATCCCATCACAGTGGAGCATGGTGATGGCTGGCCCACATGAGAGTCAGCCTCCAACCTAGCTTGTGTGAAAGATCTACCAGAGGCCCTATACTCTGCTTCACCTTTATTGTGTTTGTACACGAGTACGTAAAGATGCAGTGTGTTCATGAAGGGCGATAGTCCTCTGTGTGAAAGGCACCGCTGTCCAGCAGTATACATGGGTGGTATGCATAACCATATATAGCATGGGTGACATAACCACAGTAGCATCACTGTGTGAAAGGGACCTCAGCAAATAGGATAATATAAGATCTGATAAAGAATTGTATAGGAAAGACTTACATTGGTGCTAAGGCAGCAAAGAACATGAGGAAATTATTAAAAAAAAATAAAGCAAAACATATAATGCTTCATCTTTTACTAATCCATGCTACTTACCTCAGGGAGTAGCAGCATTCTAAAATTATATCCTGCAAGTGTACAGCTTACAACATGCCCACCCATCCCCAGGCTTAAGTTCCACAAAGCTGGTACTGTGTAGGAGATCATTCCTATTGGCTACTGTAACATGGCACCCACCTAAACAGCCAATAGAAATGAGACTGCCATTGGCAGCTTCAGGTTTTGAATGTAAGTTTGTAAAGACGTTACTGCCAAAGGAGAGAGCAAACCAGTTTACTAGTAAAAGCATAAGCGTTAACATTTTTTGTTTGGTTTTTTTCATGTTAGTTACTAAGTAAATAGCTTAATGAATCTGTATGTCTTTTTGTCAGTGGAAAGTCACATTTTCCCCCATTTCCTGATTTAGCATATACAAACAATGGAAATACAATCATGGTGAATAGCTCAGAATACTTATGAATGCTCAAATGTAAGTAATAAAGCAAGCACTCAGATCTACTTTTGTTAATTAGATTTAGAAGGTATATGCTATAATAATTCCAATGAGGAGGTCTCACCTCATTCAAGATGCTCTCCAAGGTTGGTGGAGTGTCCACTTGAGGGATATCAAACTCTTTGTCGTCTATCTGAAACAAGATGGCATCGTGTATGTAGTGAGACAGAATGCTCAGGACAATGGTAAACAGACAAACAAGTAGCACTATACCATATTTTATGGGAAGCCTAAAATCACCTGGTACTTTTCCCACAATATTAAATATCGAGTGAATTAAATCATGACAAAGGTTCTCAAACTGTGATCTGTGGTACCCCAGGGTTCCTTGAAGACGTACAAGAGGTTCAAGAGAACAAATATGTGTAATGGAAGACACTGGAACAAGACGGGGGTGGCAGACTGTGTATTTGAGGTTCTGTGACTTATTCTGCGTCACTACTGTCTATATGTGTGTGTGTTTGGCAACGACACAGGAATACATCCAGGGCTTTTTAATTTATATATTAGTATTCAGATATTCTCAAAAATAGCGTGACTCCCAATTTCTGTGTTTAGTTTCCTGGAGAAAAACGACCGGACTATAAGGTAAAGCTTATTTGCTATGTGTGTGTCTGTCCATCCCTCCCACTCTCTTTCTCCATATCCCTCCTTCCCTTGAACCCTTCTTTCCTTCACCTCGTGATTTGGATAGGACACAGGGTCCTGTCCAAATCTCTACACAAATGGTAATGGGAAAGGATGCATGAGTTGCTGCAGGGAATTCTTTGCCTGAAGCATGCCTTACTTGCCTCAGGCAAAACATTCTCTATATCAGTGAATATTTTGTAGTGAGTGTGTATTAGTTGTAAGTATGTACAGTGTGTCTGTTTATTTATATAGCATCATACATGCACACAGCTCTTTATAGCAACAGTAATAGTACAATACAAAAATACAGGACAGGATTAAAAGCATCATGCGAATGTGCGATCATTGAGTTATTAGCGGGGGGAAAAGTGCAGCAAAGGGAATCATACATTGGGAAGGGGACCATGCCCCTCAGGAGCTTAACTAGTAATCATGACAACATACAGATAGAGTAGGAGGAAGATCATAAGAGCAAGTAGAAGGCTTCAGTAAGGGAAGTGCAGAATTATTCTGATGTGAATGTCAGTGTGCACAAGGAGAATATTGTTACTGAGATGCCTCCATGAGCAGGTGGGTTTTTAGGAGATGGATTGAAAGTAACGAGTGTGGATGAT
The DNA here is from genome assembly GCA_037306005.1 of Rhinophrynus dorsalis. Classification (NCBI taxonomy): domain Eukaryota; kingdom Metazoa; phylum Chordata; class Amphibia; order Anura; family Rhinophrynidae; genus Rhinophrynus; species Rhinophrynus dorsalis. The sequence goes on from CM074725.1 coordinate 153,467,177, forward strand.
TGGCTAAAGGTGATAGAGAGGACATTCCAAAGTCAAGGAGCAGCCAGTGAAAAAGGCTGCAGCTGAGAGATGTCAGAGTTGTTGAAAAGAACACAGGTGACAGGAAGGGGTGTAGAGGGAAACAAGAGCAGAAATGTAAGGAAAAAAAAGCATGTTAAAGGAAAGGAGGACAATTTGGTAATAAATACAAAACCTTATGGGTAGCCATGAGAGGTATTTCAGAAGCAGATGACAGGGAAGGTATCTGGGAGCAAAGGTCGTTATTCTTGTAGCTGAAGTGAGAACAGACTGATGCGGAGAAAGATGAGAGGCAGGAAGACCAGAGAGTAGGATGTGGCAATACTCTAGTCTAGAGAGAATGAGGGCCTGAGTTAGAGTTTTTGGCATTGTTTTTCAGGAAGAAAGGACAGGTTTGGTGACAGCTGGGATATGGGGGGCGAATTTCAAGGTATACCTTTGTAAATCCATGCAGAGAATGCTTCCTGATGGTTAAAGTGGAACTTTCACCTGAATTCAAGTTTGCATATTTGAAAACTTTATAAAAAACTGCCTATATGTCATGTTAACCAAAAGGCCAGAAAAACACACAGTTCAGGGGATATTCACACTTCTTTTATATGCTAATGCATGCTAATTGTGGCAGTGTTCGACATCAATTATGTTTTCATATGCTAATTAAGTTAATACATTATATTCCATATGCTAATTATGGCTTTTAGTGACATGTCATATGCTAATGATGGTTTCAATGACATTTCATATGATAATGAAGCTTTGTGTAGTACCCGGAAATGTTCAGTTTCACTTTCCTCAGGAATAAAAGTGTGGATATCTCATAAACTATACATCTGCTGTACTTTTGGTTAACATGACATATAGGCAGTTTTAATGCAATTCTCAAATATGCAAACTTGAATTAAGGTTAAAATTCCACTTTAACTTTGAACCTACTGTCAGGCCTGTGGTGTGACCATCATATATCCAGAAATAGATTACGGGACTTTAAAGGGATAGTAATGTTTCATAACAAAAGCAGCTCTAATTAATCATCATAGTATATGGACCTTGGAGAGTGTTATTTCAATTCTGTCAGAGTTGTAGTTCAAGAGTAATTCAATGACAAAGTATCCCCTCCCGCCCCTTTTACTGATGTAACACTGCTCAGCCAGAGCAGAAGGGAGGTGCCCAGGTAGATTGCAGAGAGGGACAATCTTCAATTAAGATAAGGGAAAAACCTGAAAAACTTGTCAAGGGGGGCAGGGCTTTCATTGTTCTAATAGGAAGAAGATTGTCCCTTGCTGTTGTCTGTCTGGTCTTACAACCAGATTCCACATCTGAGAAGAGATTGCTTACACTAGGTAAAAGGGCGGAGGGGGGAAACTTTATCCTTCAATTACTCTTGAACTACAAGTCTGACAGTATTGATATAACACTCTCCATGGCCCAAATACTATGAAGATTAATTGGAGCTGCAGTTTTTGTGAAACATTACTATACCTTTAATTTCAAATAAATAATAGTGTATGTAAATGTGTTGGGAATCTATGATGCAGCATGACACTCCAGTATTGTTTCACAGTTCACTGTTATACACACACAACCACCCATACGTTTCAGCTTCTCCAGCCTTGCGCCAGTGGTATTCGCAGAATCACATATATACTGACACCCCAGTCTTGTTACACTGATAGTCACAGAATCACTGCTGTCTGATACTCCATACCCCTACCAATGTCCCCCTGGTAGCCATAGACTCATAAACTCTGTCTGACACCCTGGTCTTGTTACTCTGGTTTCCCACCTCTCAAATTCATACTGTCACCCCGAAGCCAGGCCTGCCCACATACAGGTGTCAAAAAGGTCATCCTAACTTGTCCTTCCTCCACTAACTTCCTCTTCCCGGAGAGCCTTCCACTCTACCCCCACCCCCCATGTCTACTGTATCAGGTCTCACTCTGACTTGTTCTAGTTACAGTTCTTTCCCAGCCCCTCCACCTACGTCTCTGTCACCTCTTCATCAATCCACAAGTCTCTTCCCCCACCACACACACACACACACACACACTGGTTTTTCCCTTCCCTCTTCAGGTTTCCCCAGTCCCTCCAAACACAGGTTTTTCCCTTCCCTCTTCAGGTTTCCCCAGTCCCTCCAAACACAGGCGACTAACCCCTCCAAAAGATCTCACACACCACATACAGGTGGCCTGCCCCCCCCCAACACCATCCACAGAATTGTATTACATAGAGACAAAAGAACAAGGGGTGCCATATAGTGTACTAAGAACAAGTAGCGCAATTCAGGGCAAATCAAATATATCATAAAGAATAAATACAAAATCCATTTATTTAAATTAGGTTGTTAATCCTTTGAGTGCCAGAGGGGTACGCAACGCATTGCTCTTCATTCAGGGGGTTAAAAGCCCCATTTCAATCAGTGGGAATCTGCATAATTTTCATCTCCTCTTTGATTCTTGTGCAAACCAAATGAACCATGGGTAATGATTAAATATGCCCATTGATTTAAATGGGGCATTTAACCCCAATGCTTCACATTGCCTTGAGAAATCTCTAGCATTCAAGATGTTAAAGGCCACATTTAAATCAATGGGCATTTGGAAAAATGATATTCCCTATGGTGCACCTGGTTTGCACCAACTTCTCATAGTATATCATCCCCAGAGGCAGGATGAAATGCTCAGAATTATCTGCTCTAGAACTTATAGGTACCACTTGAGAATAAAAAGCCCAAAGTGATCTACTCTGATCTGCAACTGCATTCACCTCTGCACCTTCCATTCCTGCTCTCTTGAGCCTGCAGCTTTCTCTTACTGCTCCTCACATCACCATACAATACAGTCACATGACTGGCTGGTGATTCTATCAAAGGTCTCTTAGCCCAATAGTATCTAGCCACTACCATAATGTGGCTTGTGGATCATGCCAGCAGCCTCAAATGATTCTGTCTGGGTTCCAGAACCAGTGAAACCTAGACAAAAGCTAGAAAACTATACAGGTGGGGCAAACCTAAATTGAAGTAAGGTGGGTGGGGGAAGACACAGGGCTGCAGGGCATCAAAAAAGTTTCTTTCCAGTTATGTGTCATTTCTCTCTGAATATGAGCTGCTAAAGAATACAATAGGAAATACCATGGTTTCCAAAGATTTCAGTTCTTCTGAAGAGGTAGAAATGTAAAATATAATGCTTATTTTTCTTTTAGCTCCATATTCTGGAGACATTTTTGAACAGGTTAGGGGTAGAAAGTAAAATGACCCCTAGGTATGTTTTCTTCTTTCCTGAATGTGTGGTTATATACATTTAAGTGCATGTATGGTCTGTGTTATTTTGTGGTTTTGGCACACTCTGTGATATGCTGCCCCACAACAATGGGGCACAGTTTTACTCAAGAGGCCTCTAGCTACCTAATATAACATTCCATGGTTTTCAGCAATGCTTGTGTATTTCACACTGTATACACTACCCTTCAAAAGTTTGAGGTCACTTAGAAATTTCCTTATTTCTGTTATGGGAGCAGCTTGACCTTACGGAACATAATTAGTGCCCATCAAGCCAATCCAAATTGTGGAAGATGCTTCAGGAGGCACGGGGTGTAATCTTTTCACATGACCTCAACAAATTGACAGCTGGAATGCCAAAGGTCTGCAAGGCTGTAATTCCTGCAAATGGAAGATTCTTTGACGAAAGCAAACTTTGAAGGACACAATTATTATTTAAAGAGGAACGTTCACCTTTAACAAACCCTGTCTCCTTTTATTAGGGTTGCCACCTTATCTTAAAAAAAATACCGGCCATGGCATTCCCTCCATAGACTTAATATTGGACAGAAGCCAATTTTTTACCGGCTGGGTGGCAACCCTACCTATTATTAGTGTAGTATAATGTTTTTCTAGATCGTAGGTGGTTTTTTTTTTGGTTTTTTTTCTTTAAGTCCATCATTTATGAGAAATTAGCTCTCAAAATGACACTCATGTACCCACGTTTGCATTCTGCGGCACAGGATAACGGCGGCACAATGTTTCAGAACTCCCCTGGACTTCCTGAGCCTGACTATAATGATAAATGAAGCTTGCGGTAAGAATAAACATGAGGCACACCAGTACAAAGAGAAGCGTGAACGAGCTCCCTGAGGGAGGTGGGAGGAGAATTTCAGGACTAGGAAGCCCTGTGCCGCTGTCCTGCCGTTACCCTGTGCCACAGAATGTAGAAGTGGATGCATTAATGTTATTTTGAGAGACAATGTCTCATAAACTATGGACTTAAAGGAGCAGTAAACTTTTTTTTATAAAAACACATATTTTACAGAGCATTTCCTGCTGAATAAAACAAGGTCACTCCCATCGCTGTCAGATGTTTTATTCAAAAATTATAGCAGTTACAATAATCAGGAAGTGAATTTACTGTGCTTTACTTCCTGATAGTTCTAACAGACAGGAAGTGACAGGCAGTTTCTATCACATTCTGGGGAGAACTGTATGTCTCTGACTTTCCTCTCCATTAAAATCTAACAGGAAGTCTAATTAGAATTCGACCACTAGAGGGCACTGCTAATGTAAAAAAACATGGGTTTAAACTGTAATAACTCTGGAAATATAAATCTCTCGGCAGTGGGAGTACCTTTATTTTACTCAATAGGAAAATCCCTACAATATATATTTTTTTCATAAAAAAAAAAGTTTACTGCTCCTTTAAAGAAAAAAAAAACTGGAATCTAGAAAACATTACACTACACTAATAATAAGAGACAGGGTTTGTTAAAGGTGAAAATTCCCCTTTAAATTAAAGATCATTATTTCTAACCTTGACCATGTCTTGACTGTATTTCCTATTCATTTTGCAATTCATTTGATGGAAAATAAGTGACCCCAAACTTTTGAACGGTAGTGTATATGAAAATATATATCTTTTTTTTTTGTTATTGAGCCATTAAGCCAAAGAACCCACCTGTCCCTAAAAGGTTAATTTATCAAACCCTTTTAAAACCAATTAAGTTGTTTGGTGATGGGGTGCCTCTAATTAACAAGAAAAAAATACAAGGGGAACTTTACCATCTCTTGCTTGGTATCCAATTCCTTGTCCATATCCAGAAGGCCCAAACGTGTCTGGGATTTGTTCAGATCGTCTTCCATGCTGCCCGATAACCCACTGGATTGACTGGAAAGTATTCCTGGCTCCCTGCCCTTGGCACCAAGGCCTTCATCACCTGGATCCGACTCCACTAAAAAGAAAGAGAACATTAGGAAGAATTCAGTCCAATCAGCATTATTCAGCAAGATAAAAAAGATGCAAGTAAACCAGCTGCACAGTAAGGTTCAACTGTAAAATCGGCATATTCTGAAGATATGTCTCTAGCACTCAAAGAGTTAATTATGTTTCCTAAGTCTGCTCCTATGGGAGCCCAGAGTGCACTGTGAGCCCCCAAAATGGCACCTCTCCGCTATTCGTATGTGTGTGTGTGTGTGTGGGGGGAGGGGTCATAAAACTAACTCTCATCAGCTGGAATGTAACTCAGACAGGTTGTGTGTGTGCAGCCTTCATAGACCTTCTGTGTTAGGCTTGCAAGCAGGGTGTACGACATAGGCATACTGCACTATGTTCTCTGTTGCCTTCATGCTCTCCTGTCTTGCTAATACGTGCCACGTATTCTGCCTTGTTTTAATATTGCGAGCATATGACCTTCTCTTGCTCACCTATGCTCTTCTTGCCTTGATCCATTCTCTTCTCTATATACCTTTTGATTCCCTGCACCCTCCTCTTTCTCTCCCTCCCTTCTGCGTCTTTTCCCCAGGCCTGTCTGTTGCTCCCATACTATCTCTTGCTCTCCTGTGCCCCATTTCTTTCCTGTGTCAGTCTTACTTCTTTGTTCCCTATGGCCTCTTTCTTGCCCCGTCCATTTCCCCCAGATATTTATTATGCCACATTTCTTCCCTATGCCACTGTCTTACTTCTTTGCTACTCTCTTATTCCCCTGTATCCCACTATTGAACTTGTCCCCATGTTTTTGTGTATTGCCTTGCTGGACTCATTCAGTACTTAGTAGTAGTTTACTGTAATTGCATATTACTCTGCTGGTCCCACATACTACACTTCTGGTCCCATGCAATGGCAAATTTCTCTGCCAGTGTTTTGTGAGCATTGTGAGGTTTCTTGCAAGTACTGCCCTGCTGATCTCACGTGTGGAGCCATACAAATGGACTTTTGAACGTTACATTGTTAAAAAGTCTTGAATGCTCCTAAGGAGACTGCATCACCCAGGACTTGAGGCTAAACTGTGGGACCCCTGTTTTGTTCCTCTGTTGGTCCACTGGGGCTCACAATATATCCCCAATCCACCCCTCTGGGATAAACTGTTATGATCTAGCAGCCCAAGAACGTGGAGAGAGGTGATGTTCTGGACATGTGAGTAATTCATTATGCAAGATGTAATCTCACCAAGCCTGAGAACAGAGCTATGGTGGGATTCGTTTCCCCAGCTGCTAAATCAGATAAATCAAAATATAAAACTGACTGGAAACCAAAAATCAAAATTTACAGGCAGTTTAAAGGGACACTAACACAAAACATAAATGTCCTTGTTCCACGTATTAAATTAAATAAATCTACAGTTTTCTGAGGGGCCCCAAGCATCAGATAGAATCCTCTGCTGGATCCCAGCTTCTTCCCAAAGCAGCGGTCATCTCCACAGTTTGATGGGCTTCCCACATGCATGGCTGGTTTCAGTAACCTTTAACAATCTATAGAAGTGGTCCTGGAAAAGAACGTCTGGAAACATTCAGCCACCCCAGAAAAGAGGGAGGGGGGCCTATTCTATGGCCGCCTCAACTCCCAGAGAAGGAGTGGCTGGGAGGGGGGGCCCGCAGGGGGCTCTATCTGGTACACTGCCAACCCCCCCCCCCCCCCCCCCCCCCCGAACAAACTTTAGAAGCCTGCAATATCCTTAACTCCTCTAATACAGGTAACGGCAACAACTTTATGATTTTGCATTAAAGCCCCTTTAAATAGACACATTTAATGAGACCACAAGCAGTTTAAGTAACGTCCACTTTTAAGATATAAGCCCTATGAGAAACTCCCAAGGGTTAGCTGGATGCTAAAGAGGTACAGTTCTCGAACATATGTCACCATAGGGGACAAATCAAAATCCCCATTTTTCCTACTGATGTAAACATGGCTTTTAATCCCCAGACTTTCATGGGGAGTGCCATTTTTCTCCTGTGTTGCCTGTGATTTGCTTTAAATTTTCTTACTGAATATGGCCCATTGATTTCAATTGGCTTTTAACATCTCAGATGCTAGTAATGTCTCATATGCATTGCTTTGCAGCAGTCAAGGGGTTAAAGTCGTAATTAATGGGGATAAGTGCAATTTGGAGTTTGCCCCAGCATTTATAATCTTTTGCTTTCTGCATATAGCAAAAAAATATCATTGACCAAGCTAAAGAGGAGCAATTTTGGGGCAAACCAACTGCACCATAGGGGACAAAGGAACATTTTCCTAATCCCCATTGATTTAAACTGAGTTTTTTTAACCACTTGGATGCTTGAGAGTAACACAACTGGCCTAGCAAAGTGTGTGTGTTTACAGAAATCAGTTGTTATGAAGCTGGCTTCTGTGTGTACAGTAACAGCTGATAGGGACATAGCATGGGGACTTACTGTGTATATAACAACCCTTTAAGTGCTAGAAGCATGTGTCAGTGGCACTCAAGGTGTTAATCAATGGGATATGTAGTGCCTGTAAATAGCCACTTGGCTTCCTAGTTAAAAGCAGGCAGAAAATACCTTAACCCTTTGAATGTCATATGCCTGAGCAATGTGCTACTTACCCCACTGGATCTCAAAGGGCTGAATAAAGGTTGCATCTGCTCTTGGTGCTGAAGTCTGAGAATGCATTCCCTCGGCTCTTCCCCTGCCCTTCCCAAAGCATTGGCCCCTTTATGCCACAGCATCATAGCTAATTTTTAGCACATATGGCAATGTGTGTTGTATTTGCCATAGCAAAGTGATCTCCTCACATCGCTAAGACACAATTTGCCATAGGCTCAAATATTAGGGCATCTTGTAATGTGTATCACAAAGGATAATAGAGAGGAGTGATAGGACTGAAACCTTCAAACATGTTACAGAAGATCAATACCCTTTTGCTGATGACACTAAGCTATGTAAGGAAATAAATACAGAGCTGGATGTTTTTTCCCTACAGAAGGATTTAGATAAACTAAGTGAATGGGCAGAAAAGTGGCAGATGTCATTTAATGTAGGTAAATGTAAGGTTTTGCATTTGGGCTGTAGAAACAAAATTGTTACATATACTCTAAATGGGAAAAAACTTGGGAAATCCTCATTAGAGAAAGATTTAGGAGTACTGATAGACAACAGACTTCACAGCAGTGTGCAGAGTCACTCAGCTGCTGCAAGAGCAAAATAGAGTACTAGCCTGCATAAAAAGAGGTGTACAAGCAAGGGATGCTAATATTATCCTACCTCTGTATAAATCCTTGGTTAGGCCTCATCTAGAATACGGAGTACAATTTTGGGCGCCTGTTCTAAAAAAAGACATTACTGAACTTGAAAAGGTGCAGAGACGTGCAACAAAACTGATAAAGGAATTGGAGGATCTGAGTTACAAAGACAGACTAGCCAAACTGGGTTTGTTTACATTAGAGAAGAGAAGTCTAAGGGGTGATATGATTACCATTTACAAATACATTCAAGGTCAATACAAAGAACTATCCAATGAATTATTTATGCAAAGAGCTGAGCTAAGAACAAGAGGTCATCCATTAAGACTAGAGGAAAGGCGCATTTGACTAAAACAAAGGCAGGGATTCTTTACAGTAAGGGCGGTAAGTCTATGGAATTCTTTGGCCTCGAGTCGGGATGTTGTGCTTGCAGATAATACAACTGCATTCAAAAAAGCAATGGATGCCTATCTAGCACAGAACAATATTGACAATTATGACAGATGGCTTCAAAGCAAATAGGATATTGATCCTGGGAACTATCTGACTACCAAATGGTGTCAGGAAGGAATAATTCCCCCCCATACACGCACACTTGGGACTAGATTGGAAATTGCTCCAGGGGGCTTTTTTTGCCTTCCTCTGGATCAACAGGGGTGTTTTTGGCTTCAGCTGGACTTGATGGACGCACGTCTTTTTTCAGCCTTATCTATGCTACCCTAACAATAAGTCACTTTTAATGTAACACATTGATTTACCCAGGTAGGTATACTTCATACAGCTGTCAGGTGTATCATTTTATTTATGCAATTTTATCTGCAGTTTCCTGTATACAGAGCTCTCTACTGGTGTAAGTCCAGATCACACCACATCACAGCAAACAACAGACCTGAATGACTCCTACATGTGTAGTGCTTATGTAATGACATTGTGGGTTAGTGTGTGGTACCTGATGTTTGTTTATATCTTTATTTAAAATATTGTTAAAATAAGGTTGTCCTACTTTTATTAAATAATGGGATACATAAATAAGAAGTTTGCGTATCTATATGTTAATGCAGGCGACTAAGTAGTAGTAACATGAGAGAGAGATATCAGTATAAATATTTTATAACATTCCAGTATTATTATACATTTGGAATTGCAACGTTAGGTTTTTGTTATACATTTTTCTGACGTGAAAAACAATTACATAAATATTAATGGTATTATTAGTATAATAACCAAATATCTAACAATGGATGTTGCAGAATAGATTGTGAGACCCCAGGAACCATATCTCTTTAAATACTTTTAACATTATTTGGACCTGAAAAGCATCTAATCATGCATTTTCCATAATATCATATTTATAACCCTTGACGCAGAGACTCAACCCCAACCAAATGACAAACGATGTCACTTACTTTTCCCAGAACAGGAAAATAATCAGCTGTTATCGGATGAGCTGAAGCAGCTAGAGAGAACAGAGCATGCGCAACAAAGAAGTCATCTTTCCTTTTCCTGTGTTTCAGGTTTGCGTTCCAATACGTCCGCTTCCGTTGTTGCGTTTCAGTGTGTGATTTGTGTTTGGATTGGACAATCAGTGGAATCTCCAGATGTAGGACTTTCAAAATACTCAACCTGTGAGCCAGATGCTGGCCATTTGAGACATTCGTCGATAAACCAAGTTCCAGGTATATACTTTTAACCGTTTAAGTTCCACATGAATGTGAAACACATAGCTTCCAAAATTTTTTTGTAAAGTTGATACCTTTATTGGCTAACTAAACAGATTTAAAATGCAAGCTTTCAAGACTTCTTAGGTCTCTTCCTCAGGTATGTGGCTAACACGGTACCAACTCTCATCTATTATTAAACACATAGCTTTGCTCACCTGTCTGTTTGTTCAAGAGTTAAAATTGCCATATTCACGCGACAGATGTATGTTACCATATTTGCAATTGTTTGGACGTATTCCTCTTATCTAAAAAGGTATAATTCTGAAGAAAACCAACTACACTCTAGGGGGGAAACTATTTTCAGAATTCCAATTGATTCGAATGGGGCTTTTCATTCCATGAATGCTAGCGGTGATCTCGCTTGCATACCGTGGATAAAGCTCAATTTAACCTTCTGATCACCAGACGGGTGTGCAACGCATACGAATCAATGCGTTTCCCACCTCTCTGGTCCTCAAGAGGTTAAACCCGTGGTGGTTTTGATGTCTTCCTTATGGCGTGTTTGAGTTGATCTAGAATTGTAACTCTTTCGCGTATTGTATGACAACCATTTATTTCTCCCATTTGGGGCAGAACGTTTGCATCAGACTTGATCAGAGGGATCAACATTCTTATGCAGATCCCACCCTTTATGCATTATTTAATAATGATGAAATAACATCGGTGTACATGCAATAGAGAATAATGTATTTTATTAGCAATATATCATAGTATAAATTGGTAATTGAGATTGTAAGTGGAATTGGCCGAAATAAAGATGGCGCACACCTCTTCAGGCGTCAACCAGTGCGACAGCATCCGGTGTGAGAGATGAGTCTACATGTGAGCTGTGGGATTGGCTGTAAGTGTGGATGAATTCTCTCCAGTACTGGTAAATTGTTTTCCTTGTGGATTTTGGCCGGTGTCGGGGAAGACTGAAATGTGGTCTGTGATCGAGATCACCTTAGTGCGTGGATCAATCCTATAGTACCGGGATGGGCAAGTGGAGACTCTCCAGCTGTGGGAGACTGGAGATGATGGGAATTGTAATCAGCAGCATTTATGTGTTTAGATCAGTTGGTGACTCAATATCTTTCTCAGAGTTGTGGAAGTTTAAGCTGTACTTGACTGCTCTAGGCATTAATTCAGTTCCAGAGATATCAGATTTCGCCTGTCTTGACTGTTTGTCCATGGAGGTGGACATGGCAGTTTCTATAGTAAGACCACACGACACAGACTATGCCCACTAATCCCGATACTGTTATCCCTTTAAGGACCACAGGAGTGTGCATAGCACTGATTTGAACTAGGTGGTACATGAGTCTGGACCTTAAAGGATTAACCCCTTGAGTGCCAGAGTTAACCGACGCATTTTGTTGCAATGTGTTGACTACCTCTCTGGCATTGGAAGGATTAAAGGGATAGTAATGTTTCATAATAAAAGCAGCTCTAATTAATCATCATAGTATTTGGACTTTGGAGAGTGTTATTTCAATCCTGTCAGAGCTGTAGTTCCAGAGTAATTCAATGACAAAGTGTCCCCCTCCCTCCCCTTTTACTGATGTCACACTGTTCTGCCACAGCAGAAGGGAGGTGCCCAGGTAGACTGCAGAGAGGGACAGTCTTCAATTAAGATAAGGGAGAAACCTGAAAAGCTTGTCAAGGGGGGCAGTGATTTCATTGTTTTCATAGTAAGAAGATTGTCCCCTTCTGTTATCTGTCTGGTGTATAGACTGCATTCCACATCTGAGAAGAGATGGCTTACACTAGGTAAAAGGGGCGGGAGGGGGAAACTTTGCTTGTGAATATCTCATAAACCATAAAGGTTTGAGAGATAAGACTTATAATTCTTCATGTTTTTTAATGCCTACAAAATAAAGTTAAAACAAAGTATTACTATCCCTTTAAGAAGCTTATGGGCTTTGCATGCTTTAGTTTGCAACAGTTGGCAGCAATTGCCATTTCCTCCTCCATGGAGATGCATCCAGGACTGTTTAAACAATGTGACAATGGAAAACATGATTGGGATCTTTCAGACTGTAGCAAGGTAAGTGAGGGGGAAGATTAGGTGCTACTTCTTTTAATACAGGTACAGAGTTGTTAATTTATGTGTGCCTCCATCAAACTGAAAGTATTTCTGGTGCTCCAGGCAAGACCTTCAGTTTGATAGAGACATTCATTTAAAGCCAGCCATTTGCTTCATAAGTATGAGAAGTGAAGATCTTGTTCTGCTGCCAGAAGTCATGAATACAGCTGAGACCAAGCTTTTCTGATGTGGATGCATGTGCGTTCTATCAAATTGATGGTGATCTCCAGAGCAAGCTGTCAGTTAGAGTAGCAGCATGCTTGGATGTGCAGGTCTACACATAGCTAGCAGTCTGCATCTCTATTAGAATACACATACACAAGAATCAGAGAGATCCCTTAATCATCAGACATGATAATAATAATAATTTGTGATTTTTATAGCGCTTTTCTCCCTGTGAGACTCAAAGCGCTTTACAATTCTATAAACAGACATAAAATGTAAGGGTTCCTTATGGTTAGATGAGGTGACTGAATGCCTGATAAAAGAGATGGGTCTTTAGCTTTTTTTTTTAAAAGTCTGTAGTGATGGTGCCTCTCTGATTGAGGACGGTAAAGAGTTCCAGAATGTGGGGGCAGCATGGCTGAATGCCCGGGGAACCTGAGGTTGTCTTTATTCTGGGCACTGACACGAGGGATCTGTTGGCTGACCGCAGTGAGCGGGATTGAATATAGGGTGTCAGGAGCTCTTTCAGGTACTGTGGGCCTTGATTATTTAAGGCTTTGAAGGTCAGCAGGCCAATTTTAAAATATGTTCGCCATTTAATTGGAAGCCAATGCAGGGAGTTGAGAACAGGTGTTATGTGACATGAGCGAGTTTTATTGGTCAGTAGTCTGGCTGCTGCATTTTGTACTGTCTGTAGGCGATGGAGTTCTTTTTCTGGGAGGCCCAAGTACAGTGCATTACAGTGATCTAGACGAGAAGACACAAATGCATGGACTAATGTTGGCATATCATCTGGTGGAATTAAGTGTTGTATCCTGGCTATGTTTCTCAGATGAAAGAAGGCAGATTTTATTACAGAGGAGATCTGCTGTTTAAATGACAGTCCAGAGTCAATCATCACTCCGAGACTTTGTACCTCTGTTGAACTAATGAGTTCAGAGCCTCCAAGTTCCAGGCCAGTTGGGTGATCCTGAGATAGTCTTGTTGCCCATGATGTGTAAGGAATCCAAATATGAACATATTCACTGTGTGCTGTGAGTAAGGGATAAATGCAGGAGGACACAATCCACAAGTTCATTCCTTACAGTATTTTTGGCAGTAGAGCTAGTGGTACATTCTACTGCTATCAGTACACTTACCCCTCAATGTAAACATAGAGGCTGGGCAAGCAGGCCTGGGGGTCACATTATGGCACCCCACCCCAGAAACATTACTGCAGATGCAAATGACCACTATCCCTGCTTTCCGGGACCAGGTTGTCCATATAGGGTAGGGTTGAGCAACATGAGATATAGCAGCTGTTGAGGACTACAACTCCCCTCATCATGGTCATCCATTGGCTGACTGGGAACTGGGAATGATAACATATGTGGTCCTCCAAGACTGGAGAGCATCAGATTGTGCAACTCTTATCTAATGAAAGGACCTGTTAATGTATCTAGAACATTTTAAAAGGGGACAAAAAGGAGGAGGGGGGTTGAAGGGAGAAAAAAGTATAAGCAGCTTGACTTTAGAAAAATAAAGTGTTACTTGCTACCTCTTAAAAATCCCATAGAAAGTATCACTTTGTCACAGACACTGACTCGAGGTGTAAATCAGTATTAGAGGATGTTAGTAGGGTGGGGGAAGACATAGAGGTAAAGCAGTTAATTTTCAGTGCCAGGAAGTTGCTGCATAATGACCCACTGTACCAGCCAACTGTCTCAGAATTCCATGGCCAGTCACTGGTATTGACCTGCTGTCCCTGGTTTTAAAACAGTCTCAACCCTATATTATTCTGTGTGTTTGTCATTAAAGGTTTAATATAATACACGCATTCCTACATGTCAATTTTGCTTATTTATATGGTGGAGACTATTAGCCCAGGCTCCTAAATATTTTCCTAAATGTTGGGGGTTATTTTATATAAATCTATGTATCCCTTAGTTTGGCTCCTAAAACTTTAGGTTGGCTCCCAAATATTGTCTGGCTCAAAACTTTTTTAATATAGTTAAAGGTAGGGTTGCACCGATACCGATACTGGTATCGGTATCAGTGCCGATACCAGCATTTGCGCGAGTACTTGTACTCGCGCAAATGCGGCCGATGCCAGCACCGATACCCTGTGTCAGGGTCGGTGCTGCAGAGAGGGAGCCCGGGGAGCTGCTCACAATGCTCCCCGGTCACCTCTCTCCTTCTTGCAGCGTCGGAGCGTTGCCGCGGGTTACCATGGCAACGCTCCAACGCTGACCTCTGCCAGGGCTCGCGAGAGAACAGTGAGCACCCGGCAGAGGGCAGTAAGGGAGGCAAGATGGGGCAGCTGGTGGTGAAAGAGGCAGAGAGGGGGGCCAAGAAAGGAGCAAAAAGAGGAAGGATCAGGAGAGAGTGAGAGAGGCAAAAGGGTGAGTCAAGGAGAAGGAGGGGGATCAAAAGGGAGAGAAAAAGCAAAGGCAAAACAAGGGGGCTCAAGAGGGGTAAAATGAAGCAAAAGGTAGGAATCAAGAGGGAGAGAGAGTCAAAAGGGGAGAATCAAGAGGTTGTGTGTGTGTGTGTATATGTGTGTGTGTGTGTGTGTATATATGTATATATGTGTGTATGTGTATATATATATATATATATATATATATATATATATATATATATATATATATATAAATATTTCAAGTACTCACCAATACCAATACTTTTTTTTGCAGTCATTTGCCAGTTTTCCAAGTACCTAAAGCATATAGGTACTTAGAAAACTGGCAAATGACTGCAAAAAAAAGGTATCGGTAATTGGTATCGGTACTCGTACTCGGTCTTAAAAAATTGGTATCGGTGCATCTCTAGTTAAAGGGTGGTACAGTGTTAAGTATGGCGAAAGCAGGAGACAAGTAGAGTGAAAGTGATACCTTTTACTGGGTGAGTAGATATAGAGTACAAGATTTCAAGACCTCCTTATGTCTGTCGGGTTTGCCTAATGTAGAGATGTAAGTGGCCTTGAATGCTTACATTCTACAGCTACTCGGCCAATAAAGGTATCACGTTTACTCTTCTTGATTCCAAAATTGTTTAACATTTTTTCTGAAAAATATGTTATAAACATGGCTTAAAGGCACCCTATTGCCTGAAAGCAACTTTGAATTTGAAACAGTTTTCAGAATTGTCTATATGCTGTATCAGCTTTTAGTTAGAAAACCTAGGGTTTGATTTAGGTTTATAGATTATGCTAATTAAGAATTCCAAGCAGACACTTGTCTATTATAATATACAAAGCTCTAATGAGTGCCAAAATTTGTTTTAGGGATGCCTTTAAAATCTACTCTTGTTTGCTAATTTCGCTGATTTTATCAGGCTGCATTTGACCAGACCGTTATCATTTTCTCTCTTTCTCTTTTTTTCTTTCCACAGATGGAGATTTAGTAGCTGATACAGGTCTTGATTTGCAGTTGATAACACCAGGACTGCAGCCATGAAGATTGCCGTGGAAGGGTGCTGCCATGGTGAGCTAGATAAGATCTACGAGACTATTCAGTACCTAGAGATGAAGGAGAACACGAAGGTTGATCTGCTGCTCTGCTGTGGAGACTTCCAAGCTGTGAGGAATGAGGGAGACATGAAATGCATGGCCGTGCCTCAGAAATACCGTCAGATGCAGACCTTTTATAAGTAATGGCATCTTATACACTGTGTGGCATTTGGGTTGGGCACTTCACATATCTGTCTAACGTCATGGTTCTCAAACATTCTGATATAGTGGAGCCCTTTTGGTTTCAAATGAAATTCCCTATGGGAATCACAATAATGGAATCCTTTAAATCATTAGAGGCTCTAGGGAAGGGGTGTAAACTGTAGGGGGATAGCGTACACACAGCTTAAATGGATGTTAATACTTAATATAAAAAAAATATATATAATATATATTCAGTATTCCCATCCTTTTTAGTCGGCAATACTTCTCTTTCCCTCTAAAGATCTCCATATGCTGCAGGACTTGGTGACTTCAGCACTTCTGGGAGATTTCTGACGTCTCCTTTGAAGTCCATTGTTGGAGATTTCACTGACTTAGGACTTCAGTCGTAAGAATGGGGATCTCTTTTTCTCCCAGAAGTGCCGATCGAAGAGCTGACATAACCCAACCCTGAGCATCACAGATATTTGCAGGAGGTACAAAAAAGTCTATTGCCGACTTTATAAACTATGGAAATTCTTAATACAGTAATTGTCAGGTAACATCCTACATTTTAAACAGCTTTTGTTCAGTGAAACCCATTGTTCGTTCGGGAGGCTCATTGACTGCTCAGTGTCACCAAAACATTGCATGAGTTTGAGAGATCTATAGCAACAAAGGGGTTAAAAAAAAATCTTCATTCAGGGCATATGTTTTATTTTTAATGTGTTTTCTGCTTGACAGATATTATTCTGGTGAGAAGAAGGCCCCCGTACTAACAATCTTTATTGGAGGGAATCATGAGGCATCAAACTACCTGCAAGAACTACCTTACGGTGGCTGGGTGGCACCAAACATATACTATATGGGTAAGTCTAAATATTTAGGTTGCGCAACAATGTTGACTGGGAGCAAATCTGTAGCCCAGCAGCCAGAAAAAAGAAATCCTTGCCCCTGGATTTCCAAAGAAAACTAAAATAGTTATATGAAAAAATCGGTGCTCAGGACCAACAGATATGAGCAGAGAAAAGAGAAAACACATAGAGTGTAACACCAGATCTCTAGAGACCAAGACTAAACCTCACGAGTAACCAAATGAATACACTAAATAATTTATTGTAATATATTATATATATATATATATATATCCTCCACATATGATACAAAATGTCTACTAGCTAACAAAAAAGTGATGGGAAAAGATTATAACACCAGTACCTTTTGACCCTCAATCCACCAATCAGGATTAGGTATCAAAAGTAATTCCCAAACAATAATATAAAAGACAGATAATCTCAAAAAGTATATTAAAAGTAAAATAATACACTAACGGGTGTGCTCGGTATCTTCCACCCTGATCTCACATGACACCAGGTTAACACTAGAAGGACACGTACCCTGTGTCCGTCTCCATCCAAAACTGCCCAACACACAGAGCCGGACCGATCTGTCTCGAGACAGGTGTCTCTAGGTGCGCTCAGAATCCAGCTCACCAATCTCCCACAACACCTAACAGATGCGGAGACAGTCCACCCCTACACCCGGCTTAACCGGAGAACATCCGACTCCCTGTACCGGGCTAGCATACACGGAGACACCACAAGGGTCCGTTCCAATCAGCGTGCACCCAGCCGTGAACCAAGCGGAGACACAGAAAAACAACCGTTATAGCAAAAAAGAAAACAAATAAAAAATGATAAAAAATATAAAAAAAGGAGATTAACCTTTACATATACATACACTTACAAAAGAGCCCAAGTCACATGTAAAAGACAAAAAAAGAGAGAAAATAAAAACTATCGATCGTGTATGAAAAATTAGGAAGTCAAAAAAAAAAAAGAGTTCAATCCATAGATGTTATAATATATACGAATTATACAAAACATCACTTGTTCTTCTATTGTGCACATCCATATATAATAGACTTCTCATATGTAATAGCCAAGAAAAGTAATATAGCGCCTAAAGGGATATATACATAGTGATAGGTACACACAATTGGCTAAGGGGAAGTAAAGCAGACGTTCTCACCGGTCTGATAGTAACAGTGTCCTTCTTTTCCACAGGAGTTCCGTCAATATATATGAACTCAATTACTTAACCCCATTCTTCATAATTCCGAACTTGACAATGATCCAAGTACCTCCACCTAATATATATATTTCCCTTACTCAAGACTTGTGATCCAAATGTGGAGGATATATATATAATATATTACAATATAATATATTACAATAAATTATTTAGTGTATTCATTTGGTTACTCGTGAGGTTTAGTCTTGGTCTCTAGAGATCTGGTGTTACACTCTATGTGTTTTCTCTGCTCATATCTGTTGGTCCCGAGCGCCGATTTTTTCATATATGGGTAAGTGTGAGCGAGTCTGAGACTTAGAGGAACACTGATACCTCCTAATAAACCCCTACTTACCATAACATGGGCAGAAAATCCCACTGCCAAAATTAATAATTTCTATATGGACTGTATCTCTTAAAATGTTTATCTTTTAATTAGTACCTGATATCAGGTCTGTAGAGCAGACATGTCAAACTTGTTGGCCACATTCAGCATCCCAGCCACATGTCAATGTGAGATCCCTCCTTTCCATTCAAACCAAAAGGATGACCCACTCCTCACCTCCCACCTAAATTGTGAACAACGGTGGTTCTAATCTACAGGTGGGCAGCCTGAGGCTCGCTCTTTTTCTAATCTATTCTTTCCCCTACCAGTTACATCTATCACCTGAACTACCAGCTTTCGTGTCACTGCAGTATCTTTAGTGGGGACAGGAGAGATCGCAACTGAGTCTCTTGAGGTCCCCTGACACATTCCTCTTCAGTTCTGGTGTGCTTTGGACATTGGAGCCAAGATCATTGTGACTTCCCTAAGAATCAGTCACACTCATTTTGTCTTCATTTCCTAGAGCACATTTAAGTACATAACTGAATAGCAATATAACCATACCACACTCTGTGGTGATTGTGGTTAGAGAAACAAAAGCCGGTAGCTTGACTTCCAGAGTTGTGATTACCCCATCAGTATTGATTGAGGAGGAGGGAGATCGTATGTGTGACATGTACAGAGTGGGAAGGGGCAAGGCATACAATATTTATTTTTTAAATAGATGCACAGTGTTTTTTTGGGGGTGCTACTTTAACCTCTTGAGAGGTCTCTGCATTTATTGGACACTACGCTAACATGAAAGGTGTTAAAACCCCTATTTAAATCAATGGAATTTTTTAGTTGTCCATTTTGAAGGTCTGGGTACTGATATTTGCCCAGAAAATGTTTCAAAATGGAGTGCCGACAGGTAGACATATCAGCCAGTGTTGCAATGCTTAAGAGGCAAGTGTTGAATGTGCAGTCCTTGATACTATTATCTTGACACGCCTGCTTTAGAGGTAGATGTGAGTCGAGGACTTCAGATGACTTTCACTGAAGACTTCCTTAGAAGTCTCTAGTGGGATGAGTTTGGGGCTTCTGAGTCCTCCAAGCAATAATCTGTAGTCTATCCATGGACATGATATCCATGACTAAAAATGAATTTTTTTTTTGTACCAGTCTATTAGGAATTGATTCATATGACCATTGGGGTTTTCTGCCCAGGTTAAGATAAATAAGGGTTTATAATTAAGTGGTGGTGTACCTTTAGCATATCCTCTTTTGGGTCACTGTGAACAGCAAGAATCATGTTTTTACTCTTGCTCATACGTTTGGAGAGAAGGCTTATATTTTTCAACAAAGAATAGGATGAATAACAAAAAAAATAAAGTACAAACTAAAATTATAAATGCACACTAAAATGGTTGACTCCTTTTTTTTATTCCTGTAATAAAAAGCATCAAGTTTTGGTGAAACTCAAAAGGGATATTATGAGAGAAAGTTTGTGAACCATTGGTCTATGGCAAAGGTAGCCAGCCCTGGTCCTCAAGAGCTACCATCAGTGCATGGTTTCTGGATATCCCTGACTGAGCAATGAAAGTGACCGAGCCACTAATTAGACCACATGTGTTCCAGCTGGGTTATCCTGATAACATGCACTTTTGTTAGTTCTTGAGGCTGAAGGTTGGCTACCCCTTGGAGGACTACAACCAAAAAAATGACTTGGGTTGATATAACTTAAAATTTCACATGCTTACAGCTAACATATGTAAACATGAATTATTTCTATGTTACATTCCCAAAATAGAATCCTAAACTTGCTTTTAAAGGGATAGTAATACTTAAAATGTAAAAAAAAAATATGTTGTAGGGTTTATCCCCCTGAGTAAAACTAGAGTACTCCCACTTCTGAAAGGTGTTTCGTTCAAAAGTTATTACTTTTCAAAGTTGAATTTTTTAGGTGCAGTATCACAGTGGCCTGAAATTGTACAGTGGCGCTGTTGCTACACCATCCTATGGAGATTTATGGTCCCGGGACCAGAGCTGTCCATAGGATCGTGTAGCAACAGCGCCACTCTACAGTTTCAGGCCACTGTGATATTGCACCTAAAAAATTAAACTTTGAAAATTAATAACTTTTGAATGAAACACCTTTCAGCAGTGGGAGTACTCTTGGTTTACTCAGGGGGATAAACCCTACAACATATTTTTTTTACATTTTAAGTATTACTATCCCTTTAAATGTGTGTGTAAATTGTTCTGTTCAAAGAGCATTTAAGTAATGTTGTCTGTGCTCTTTGTATTGAGAGATCAACTAGCTGGTTGATTTTGATTAGCGATCACTGCTCTTGTATATTGAAATATTATCCTCTTATCTCATGTCATTAACTCTTTGAGCTCCAGAAGGGTATGCAACGTATTTCTTTGCAATGCGATGAATACCCTTTGTTGCTCAGAAGGTTAAATAAAATCCTGCACAAACAAATGGGATCCTTGTACCTTTGGGAAAGGCAGAGATGTCTGTTCCATCAGAGAACATTTGACTAGTACAGGATATGTAAGTATATATAACCCCAGTTCATCTTTAGGTGTTGGTGTTCTGTAACCACTTAAGAACCAGTGGGTGAGCAACACATTTTATTACTAAAGGGTTAATAATCGTGCAGGTCTATCTGTTTCAATCAATGAAGCATTATTTTTTTAATACTGACAGCGGATTTGCTTTTGGTAGGATATGCTGGAGTTGTAAAATACCGCGGCGTGAGAATCGGAGGAATTTCAGGAATTTTTAAATCTCACGACTACAGAAAAGGTACATGTTCTGTCCCTATACTATCTTAAGCTGTTGTGGATGGATTGCGACAGCATTGTATCAGACCAGTTGTAGTGTGGTCACTTATTAAATAATAGTTTTCATAATATTTTATCTGTATTTTCAGGTCATTTTGAGTATCCCCCTTACAGCAAGGACACTGTGAGAAGCGCTTACCATGTCAGGAGTATAGAGGTTTTTAAGCTAAAACAGGTAGCTATTACAGGGACTAATTTATATTTCAGACTTGCCCAGGCAAACAAATGTAACCCCTTGGCTGCTAGAGAGATCTTCATTGCTTTGCTGTGTGTTGCAGACATCTCAACCATCCACTGGGTTAAATCATCGCCAGTACAGGGATATATGAACCCGTAAATAATCTGGCTACTCTGATACAGGAGCATTGGGATTGCACTGACCACACCCATAATTCAGGATATGGGTATTGCCTGTACATCAGAGGAACCACTCAACTGTACTTTCCCTAAAGGGAAATCCTGCCCTGGCCACAACACTGAGACACTTAGGGGCACATATATAACTACGAAGGGCCTAAGGTACAAATAAAAAAAGAGGATCAATTTTTTCGGCCAGACCAGCTGCACCATAAGGGACAAACAAAAAACTCCCATGTATTTAAAGGAACAGTAAATTCACAAGCTAAACTAATATGTAAGCAATGTTTTCCTGAGTACCACTAACCTGCTCAGGTTGCTTGTCATATGGCCAAACCCACCGTGCTCCTGTAAGACTGAGAAAGTGTCTCCAATTCTGTGCCACAGTTGCTGATTGGTGCTATGGGAGCTGGGACCGACATCTCAAACCCACATAGCGCCAATGTGTGTGTGTGGGGGGGGAGATTGTCAGCATATACTTTCTGTTAATAGGAAGTGACATGGAGGCAATTTTACATATAAGGATTATTTTCAAAGAAGCAGTTGGACTTTGACATGGCCACTTTCAGAGCTACTGAAGGAGATAATGGCAGGCTATTGAGGGTTTTCTGTCCATAATAAAATAAGGGGGCTATTATTATTTGGAGGTGTTACTTCCTCTATAAATCTTGGCATGTGAAGATAGGGGTTCCCCATTCTAGCAATCATCCTTATCAGAAACATTGGTGTATTTCTACTATGCCTGTTTATGTGTTTGTAACCTTGTGCACCTTTCTTTTCTATAATTCTCTTGCTTTTGCAGATCAAAGAACCCATGGATATTTTCATGTCACATGACTGGCCTCGCAGCATCTACCACTACGGCAACAAGAAACAGCTGCTGAAGAAGAAGGATTTCTTCCGGCAGGAGGTGGAGGACAATACTTTGGGGAGTCCAGCAGCATCAGAACTCCTGCATCACATCCAGCCATCATACTGGTTTTCTGCCCATCTACATGTCAAGTTTGCTGCTTTCATGCAACACCAGGTAAGGGAACATCCATTTTATGGAGGTTGATGTATGAATAAGAACTGGAGTAAACCAAAGTGCACCATAGGGGATGAATAACAACTTCCAAAATTCCCGCTAATTTCGCAATTTATTCCAAGAGAGATATTTACTAGTGTGTGTGTGTGTGTGTGTGTGTGTGTGTATATATAATAATATTTTGTGCGTGTGTGCGCGCACCTTCATTTACAGAACCACACTCAACTGTTCAGTAGATCCAAGGAAAAGCCTCCCAGAAGAGTTGAGAACCGAGATTGGCAACCATTTTCACAGGGGGTGTTTCAGTTGTGGGCACCTAGATTTTCAAGGGCCATATTATGCTTAAAACTATTTTAGACCAATGGGCAGCAAAATAGTTCAAATTCTCATCTGGATTAGGGACAGAAAACTGTGTGTCCGGGGGGGGGGGGGGGGGTTAGACCAACAAATCGGTGAGTAACCCCTCCCTGCTAAAAAAAAAAAACAAAACAAAACAGGACAGTGTGATAAATGTTTACATCTCATACATTCTTACACACACAGACTCTTAGTAGTGAGGGCCTGCTCAAATCATCACTACCTTCTGTAACATGTTCACTTTGGTGACTCATAAGTCCATCTCAGCATATTCACTAGTAAAAAAAAAAACAAAAAAAAACAAAAAACTTTTTGTTTCCTTATTCAGGCTTGCATGAGAAAAGGCTCAAATTCACTTTCTCAGACTCGCATATCCACATGCTTACCAAGGTTTACACGTGCATGATCACTCTCATACTCTGGTATATACACACACAACAGTTTTCAGAGCTAAAATTCTCACACAGCTTCTGAGAATAACCTGCAGAAGTTGGCCAATCACAGGTAATGAACCAAGGAGCTGATCACAAACAGCAAGTCTGTACATATGAACCTGATTTTCTACAGGGAGAGTCCCCCTCAAGGCTGGCGATCCATAGTAAGACTAAACCCAGAACTGACCATCTACAAGGGTACTGAACTATACAGCTAAATTTTATTATTTTATATTATTTGGCCCCTGTGGCTGCTCCAGTTCTTGGTACATTAGCCTCACTACGTGTTCTGTTCATTGTTTGGTGACTGTTCGTCTGTCTTGGTGTGACAATTTTTTGAACCAAGAAGTTTCCCTCAAACCAAAGAAATTATTTACCTGTGAACAATGTCATTGTGTAATTCTTGTTCATCTGAGTAAATAAAATCCATTTTCTATATTGCAGGGTAATATAGAAGGCCAGTTACCCAAAGCCACAAAGTTTTTGGCTCTGGATAAGTGCCTGCCTCATCGGGAGTTCCTGCAGGTGAGAACATTTCCCCACATTGCTCTTGAAATAAATTCCATGTAGAATCTTTTATTTCATTATTCCTTCATTGTCTATTATTATGTCTTATCAGATTGTGGATGTAGAGCATGACCTTCAAAAGCCTGATCAAATTGAGTATGACCTTGAATGGCTGGCTATTCTAAAAGCCACCAAAGACCTTATAAATGTGACATCAAGAACTTGGAACATGCCAGAAAACAATGGTCTACATGCCAGGTTAGTAGTTGGACAGATAAGATTAGTCTAGTGCTCTTGTCTCCAGAGAGCCATGGTGGTGGTAAGATTAAGACCCTTTGAATGCCATTTTGATGTCCAGCGCATTACTCCACAATGGGTTGGGAAGCAGTCTGTTGGTTAATAGGATAAAATACCATACAGCATGTGAACAATAAATAAAGTAGAGAAATTCTCAACAAAGCAGTTGCACACTGCATAAAACATACCAATATTCATTATTTTTATATGGTGTGTTTTTTTTTTTTTTTTTTTTTTTTGTTAAACCCATAAATGCTAGAGAGATTTCGAAAGCATTGCTTCAGAATGGGTTGGAGATCATTTTAACATCCAAGGGGTTAACTTTATAAATACAGTGTCATTTTTTTCACCCCAGAATGTTTCCATATATGGCTTTAGTTGTGTGCAAAACCATGCGTTGGACACCCATCTCACACTCAGATAGTTAATAATTAAGTAATTGGGCATTATGCACAAAGAAAAGTGGAGACATTTCCCATTTTAATTAAATGAAAATGTTAGCTCTTTGGTTGCTAGAGGTCTCCGACATATTACTGTTCACTTCATTGGAGAACTCTCCTGAAGTGGTAGGGGTTAAAAACACTGTATAAACCTTTTAACCCCCCCCCCCCCAGTACTGCAATTGCTTTGTCCCATAGTGTTTCCACTCTTGTGTACAAGGCCCAAGATATTGCACATTTGTTAAAGGGGAACTGTCATGTTCCAACTTTGCCCTTCCAAAAACACTAAAAATGCCCAGGTAATCCATATGATTTTTCCCTCATCCTAAAAAAATCTAACCTTTATCCCTCTTCATTAAAGACTGGGAGACTTCTGCCATCTTGATTACATTTAGTATGATTGGCAGCGCCCTCCCTCCCGTTTCTACACTAAGCCTGCCCACAAGACGGATGAGCACTTGCCTTCCTCCACCTGTCACTCACAAACCTCTGCTTACATCACCTCCCTCCTACTGCCAGCAAACCTTACAGAATCGCCTTCTGCTCCTCTCTCACAAGGCAGCACCTCAATAGGACATTCAAATAGCACGGAGAAGGTGATTACGTTTGCCATATCTAATCTGTGCCATTTGTATGTTGCATTCATGAGTTGTCGTGTGAGAGAGGAGCAGACAACTATTAAGTAAGGGTTGCCGTCAGTAGAAGTGAGGTTATGTAGCCCTGAGGTTTGTGACTAATTGGCGGGAGGAAGGCAAGTGGAAGCACAGGCACCTACACCAATAGTGGCATCTTCATCCGCACTGGAAGTCAAGAAGACTATTGTAGGAGGGTAGTGAGTGGAGTACTTCATAAAGGGATGGCCTTGCAGAGCTGTGCGGTACAGCTTGTACCGCACAGACCTTCACAAAGTAATCTTTTTAACCCTTTGAATACCAGAGGGGTATGCAATGCATCTCTTTGCAATGCATTGCGTGCCTCTTTGGCATTGAAAGGGTTAAAGGCTATTCTACAATATTGAAAATTTAACCCTCTGAGTGCCGTAGGGGTACGGAACGCATACCACTCTGGCACTTAAAGGGTTAAAAAATAAATAAACAAACCCATATCAACTTTACAATATGCATACAATGAGAAACTTGCTTGAGGGTGAAAGTTCCATTTAAAGGGATAGTAAGGTTACCATATAAAGTTATATTTGCCTGTTTATTATAATTTTATATAATGCAATGTCCTTTACCAAGGTATATTGCTTGTAAATTTGAGCTGAAAGCTTTCACTTTGTCATTCATAGTATACCTGAGATCTGAAAGACTGTCGGACGGATCACAATGAGGAAGAATATTGTGTGGGTCTTTATAAGGAAAATCCTGCTCTCTTGCTGAAGGGGGAAGCAGGGTTTTCCTTATGCTGACAATATTGTTCCTTTTTGCGATCCGTTCGACTGACCTTCTGATCTGAAGAAACTTTGAATGACCTAGTGAAATGGGTCGGGAGGGGGAAACTTTCATCTCAAATTTTAATTTAAGCCATATCCTATATAATCGCTAAAACGTGTGTAACGACGAAGTCATGCTCAGTAGAGACTGCTGCGCGTGCTGCAGTCATGCGCAGTAGAGACTGCCCGTGTAGCGGCTGATACAGAGCTGGGCACTCCGAAGGAGCGTTCAGCTCTGTATCAGCCACGGCACGGGCAGTCTCTACTGCTCCATGACTGCCCCGCGACCGGCTGGCAGTGGCACTGTGGCCCGTGTAATGGGCTCTTCGACTAGTACATTATAAAGGACATTGAAAATGGTAATATGCATTTTCTCAGGGCTGTCTTACAGGCCATATCTTTAGGATTTCTCTGCTTGCAAGCAAACAAGTTGAGTGTAAGCTCAATCATTTAAAGGGATAGTAATACTTAAAATGTAAAAAAAAATATATATGTTTTAGGGTTTATCCCCCTGCGTAAAACAAGAGTACTCCCACTGCTGAAAGGTGTTTCATTCAAAAGTTATTAATTTTCAAAGTTGATTTTTTTTTTTTAGGTGCAATATCACAGTGGCCTGAAATTGTACAGTGGCGCTGTTGCTACACGATCCTATGGACAGCTCTGGTCCCAGGACCATAAATCTCCATAGGATGGTGTAGCAATAGCGCCACTGTACAATTTCAGGCCACTGTGATATTGCACCTAAAAAATTCAACTTTGAAAATTAATAACTTTTGAATGAAACGCCTTTCAGCAGTGGGAGTACTCTTGTTTTACTCAGGGGGATAAATCCTACAACATATTTTTTTTTACATTTTAAGTATTACTATCCCTTTAATGAACTTGCCTGTGCACCAGCAGAGAAATCCTAAAGTCATCACCTGTTTGGCATCCACATAAAAGGGCAGGGAACTACTGCCCCATGGTAGCTTTTGAGTATGAGATAATTACAAATATTTAACATTTTGTTTAGGTGGGATTTTAGCGCCACTGAGGAAACCAAGAAAGATGTTTTGAATGGCTTGGGCCAAGATCTCCGCATCCCTTGCAATTTCAGTGTCACCACACCATGCTATGACCCTAATAATCCGCAACACAAACGGGTACCTAACCACATAATAAACCCACAAACAACTGAGTTCTGTGCCTGTCTGGGACTCGTAGATATCAATGCCAAGATCCGCCAGCAGGACGAACAGATTGCAGACTTTGAGGCAACAGAGGAGAATGATGAAGACAGCAATGGATCAACAGAAGATCCCAGTGAATATAGCACAGATACATCTATTCTTTCCAACTCCTTCAACCCTGATGAGATCACTCTGGAAGAGGATGAGGAAGAAGAAGATATTACAGAAAAATCCATGGAACCTTCTCCAGAACTATCACCTGATATCTCCATGAACTTCTCTAACATCCGAGTCTTGCCAGATTCCATGGTAATGTCTTCAGATGATGCACTGGATTCTACCAATGATGAGCTTGATAGGTCTGAGAGCAGCCAAACTGAAGAGGAAGGGAAAAGCTACGAAAGGCCCATGAAGAGGTTGAGTGATGAAAATGGACGTGGTGGCATCAAGATTAGAAGGCGGAATCAAGCAATCTATACAGCTAACGATGAGGATGACTAGAGGAACCTAGGGCCATAGCAACAAATACAAAATTGGAGCAATTCTGAAGCAAGCCAAATGCACTGTGGGGGAAACAAATTATGTTTATTTGAATGGGACTTTTAATCCCTGAGTGGTAACGAGATTGAGACCTTTTTAGCATGCAAGGTGCTAAAAGGCCCATTCGAAGGAGCATTAAAGCATTTTAAATGTTAAAGGGCTCCCCCTGCTAGAGTTAACATTCAAAAGTTATTACTACCGACACCATATGCACAATTTGAGTTGCAATGTTCTGTTGCGTCCTGTTCCTTAAATGTAATGCATTTTGGATACCAGTTGGCGCTGTTGCTTAAGTTTAATTTTAAAACTTTAAGTTTGAGCTTTAATAACTTTTGAATGAAATATCTCCAAGCAGTAGAATGTATCCTTGTTTTACTCAGCAGTTAGTCCTATAACCTACAGCACCTTTAAACCTATGTAAATTTGTGTTTCTCACTGTAAGGTGCAGGTGGTTTGCCCCAAAATTGCTACACTTTTGTGAATATGGCCTTTTATCGGTTCTCTGAGCTGTGGAATTTCCTTCTGCTTTATACATCTTTAACATTTTCATTTCCATGTTTTATTCTTATTTTTTTTATTTTTAACTATGTTTGTCTAATATCTACGCATGTAGCCCAGTGGCAGGCAACCTCTGGCTTTGCAGCTGATGGAGGCTACAACTCTAATCATCCCCTACCAGCCAGTGGCTGGTTGGGGATGATGTAGTTTTAGTCTCCAAGAACTGGAGAGCCAGTGGTTACCTATCTATGATTTATCCTTAGACTTTTCCCCCCTAAGTTTTTATATTTTAATTTAAAGTGGCAGTCAACCTCTTCTTTGGCTTCACATATACTGCAAATTCAGACTGCTTCTACTTTTTATTATGACTTTTTTTTTTTTTTTTTTTTTTTTTTTTTTTTTTTTCCGGTCACAGCCCATAAGCGCAATGAAATCCTGGTGAGTGACCGTGAACCTAGGGTTAGTAATATAATGTAACCCTATCCTTGCAGCAGATGGTGCTCTGTATGTTGTATTTAATATCAGTGAGTCAGCCTTTTCTGCTGCAGGGTGTAGCATTGCATCACTATGCCTGTTTTCACAGTCATTGACATAAGGCTATCTGGAAACAGAAATTCAGTGAGCTTACTGTCTGGAACACAAGTGTAAAAAGTTAGGGGAAGATGGGGGGGCGATAAAGTATAGGCATTTATATTCATAATATGCGCTAGCAGAATATGTAAAGTAAAAAAAAAACAACTTTATTTTCACTTATTTCTGCACAAACATACATTACTGTGCACTGAGTGCTTCCTATAGGGTTACAATAATTTTTAATTGATTGAGCTTTATTTTAATTCCTTGTTTCTTAAAACTATACGTTTAAGCAGAAAATAATGTAAAAACAATAAAAAGAAAACAGGGCTGGTTTTAGCAATTGCTTTTCCTCTGGTGTTACTAGTTAGGAAGTAACACTTATAATACCCCCACTTGCTTTACTATGGCTCGAAAATCCTAATGGTCCTGCTGAATATTTTCTTTGATTCAAGAAATAACATAGTCAGTCCTGGATGCCATATCCGTGAGACATGACAGTTGTTAGCGGGACCAGAGGAATGTGCAACACATTGCTTCTCAATGCAGTGTACACACCTCTGGTCTCTAAAGCATTAAGCAGGCTCTCATGCTCTGCCTGCTTCAGTTGGGGGGACTAACCGAAGATGCTATTTCTTGAACAAAGACACAAGGGCAAAATTCATAGGATCTCATATGATTTTCTTGCCATAACAAGGTTAAGTGGGGTTTTCGTAGGAGGTGTTACTTTTCTTTTACAACCGTGTTAAAATTACATATGTATAAAACCGCAAGGGAAAGAAATCTTGGCAAAGCAACTGCACTATATATAACTAAAATCTCCAGTAATTTAAGTGGGGCTTTAACTCCTTGAATGCTAAGTAATACTCAGTGCATTGCTTTGGAAACCACTCTAGAATCCAAGGGGTTAATCTTTAGAAGTATTCTGCAGTTGTTTTAGCTATATAATTGTTCTAATTGTGTGTATACCAAGGATGGATGTATCTCCTAGCCTTGATTTCAGTTGAGCTTTTAACACATTGGGGGAGATGCACTAAGATGTGATAAAGTGGAGATGACATCTCCAGTAATATCACTTCTCCAAATCCTGTTTTGTACTATGGAGCCAGTGCACTAAGATTTATCCAAATTGAGAGATCTTAGAGCAGTGGTTTCCCAACCCATGCCTTCAGGGCCCACTGACAGGCCAGGATTTAAAGAGTTCCTTGCTAGAACACAGGTGAGTTAGCCTCTAATTAAGTGAGTTTGCTTAAAGTGTTAGTAATGTCTAAAAAAAAAAAAAGTTTTTTGCAATTAGAAGAGCTTAAAAAGCTGAGCTAGATGCAAAAAACGTATCTCTCAAACCGCTATGGTTTAAGAGATACAGGCGTTTAAAGTTCGCTGTTTCCTACTGACAGCTGCAAAGCTGTCAGCAGGAGATTTGTGTCGGTCGACATGGAGACGCTTGAGACGTGCCAAGATCTCGTTACTTACAAGGAATCCCTTTATTGGAATGGTCTAAAACGTGTGCCTGAACACCACGACCGACACGAATCTCCTGCTGACAGCTTTGCAGCTGTCAGTAGGAAACAGCGAACTTTAAACGCCTGTATCTCTTAAACCATAGCGGTTTGAGAGATACGTTTTTTGCATTTAGCTCAGCTTTTTAAGCTCTTCTAAATGCAAAAAACTATTTTTTACACATTACTAACACTTTAACTTGTATGTGATCTTGAAAAGGAAAGCCTGGCCTGTTAGTGGACCCTTAGGGCATGGGTTGGGAACCATTGTCTTGGTGCATTGGCTCCATAGAATAACACAGGAATTGGAGAAGTCCTCTCTACTCTATCACATCTTTATCACACCTTAGTGGAACCCCACCACCGACTCCTAGAGACAACTCCAACATGTTGCAGAGCAATGTATAAGAGGCTTTTTGTAGCATACATGGCATTAAAAACTGCATTTACATAAATGAAAATTTTTATTGCAACATACAGTATCTTGTTTGTTCCAGAATTACTTATCTTTAACCTGTATATGGCCCAAAGTGTTGTCATGACCAACACTCTTCTCTGTACTTGCAAGTTGTCATCACTGAATGGAACTTAGAAATAAATTCAGTTTAACCCTTTAAGAGCCAGAGGCATGATCAACACATTGGGACGCAATGCATTGCATACCACTTTAGTCCTTAAAGGGATAGTAATACTTTGTTTTATCTTTATTTTATTTTGTAGGCATTAAAAAACATGAAGAATGATATAAGTCTTATCTCTCAAACCTTTATGGTTTAAGAGATATTCACAAGCAAAGTAACCCCCCCCCCCCCCGTTCAACCAGAGCAGAAGGGAGGTGCCCAGGTAGACTGCAGAGAGGGACAATCTTCAATTAAGATAAGGGAAAAACCTGAAAAACTTGTCAAGGGGGGCAGGGATTTCATTGTTTTCACCGTAAGAAGATTGTCCCCTGCTGTTATCTGTCATCAGAGAAGAGATGGCTTACACTAGGAAAAAGGGGCGGGAGGGGGAAACTTTGCTTGTGAATATCTCTTAAACCATAAAGGTTTGAGAGATAAGACTTATATCAGTCTTCATGTTTTTTTAATGCCTATAAAATAAAGGTAAAACGAAGTGTTACTATCCCTTTAAAGGGTTAAAGGCAAAGTTGAGTAATTCCAGGGCAAACCAGGGTGGGGCAAATAAGTCCTAATTGATGTTATTGTGGCTTCAAACATCTTGAATGCTAGATAAATCTCCCGTTAATTGCTTTGCAATGCCTTGGAGACATTTCTAGAATTCAAATGGTTACAAGTTCCATTTATTCTGTAGTGCGTACAGAGAAGAGCAACAGATGAATTAAGGGAATGGAGGATTTGTAGTATTAATGTCTAGCCAAACATTGTTTATTTACTCTAGAAAAATGACTAAGAGGGAATCTTGGTACACTGTATTTGTGAGATCAATATAAGAACCTTTATGGTGAGCTTTTTACTCCAAGGTCTGAACAAATATCTAGGGGTCACCCCTTACAATTAGAAGAAATGAGGTTTCAGCTTCAGTAGAAGAAGGGTTGTTTTACACAGTAAGGGCTGTTAAATTGTGGAATTCCCTGCCCAAGGATGTGGTAATGGCGTATACAATGGATACATTTAAGAGAAGATTAGATGCATTTCTAGCAGAAGAGAACATACAGGGATATATTGTTTTTTAGTAGTCGAAACTGGATGTTCTGGTTAACATACTATGCTCATTGAGGAGGCTTATGTAATTCTTATTTTCTTGGTTATACTGTGGCAAAGGTTGAACTAGATGAAGTTGTGTCTTTTCATCCCAACTTACTATGTAACAAAGTAAATCGGGTGGGATTTTGGTAATTTTTTTTTGTCCCCAATTGGGCAGTTTGGTTCCATAATTGCTCATCTTGGCTTTTATACGTCAGGAACAAAGTGATTGGCTTTTAACACTCCCACACCTACCTTATAAGTACTAAGATACTACTTCTAAAGGTAGTGTGTTTTGCTTCTGTTACAGGGTATAAACAGAAGGGGGGGGGGGGGAAGTATAGCATTACATATGCAGCATCTGCATATATTGTACTGCTTTTAAACGCACACCTTTTTGGTAAATTCCTCCGTTCCCTAGGTTCTGCAGGAATATTGGACGTTTGCTAGTGGTTTGGGTGCAGAATATAGGACGGGCACCTGGCTTTCAGTCCGTCTCCCTACATTGCTACACAGGCTTGAGGGGGGATTTGTCAGGAGAAGTCATTTTTGCTCCTGATCCCAACTTAAAGAGGAACTTTCAGATAATAGCAAGTCGCCATGCATTCATTAAATGCATGGCGACTAGCTTGAAAATAGATGTCTTACCATAAAAAATACATGTGTCTAAAGGAATCCGTCCCTTTTGGAGACCGGAACTGAGGCTAGAGCGCAGACATCTTGTCTGTGTGCATGCACCCTCAGTCCCGTTCGCCATAGAGTAGACCATATGGTCACTGGAAAGGACTGAGGGCGCAGGCTCACAGACCGCACGAACCTGCCCGTCGGTCCCAAAACGGGACAGATTCCTTTAGACACATGTATTTTTTTACGGTAAGACATTTATTTTCAAGCTAGTCATCATGCATTTAATCAATGCATGGCGACTGGCTATTATCTGAAAGTTCCGCTTTAATACACATCTGATACTTAAGGGGTTAATTGAGGAGACCACATGACCCACTTTATCCAAAAGCGTCTGAACAGATGTTGAGGTCACGTTTGAGCAGATGAAGATCTGAATACCGGTAGGTGATATGACTCACAACTTAAGGATTTCTGCTTTGAATATAACTATTCTGCCACCCACCATATCCCTTGCTGTAAATAAATTCTTCTTTTCATCTACTTCCCAGGTTCACAGCCTTAAATTAATCTTTGATGCCAATCTCCCCTTTATACCTCTCATTCAAAATCTGAGTCCTGTAACCTCCACCTCTGCAGCATTTCTAAAATTAGCCCCTTTCCTCACAAAAAACACAGCTAAAAGTCATTCACTAATTCCTATCCAGAACTGACTACTGCAGCATTCACCTTACCTAGTATTCCCCTTAAAGTGGAACTGTCATGCCCATAAAAGTCACCTCTGATTCCCTGATCGTATCCATGGAATAATGAAAATAGGGTAATAAAGTCTGTAAAGTGTTGGCATCATTTAATATGATAACTTGGTATTGGACCTACATGAATAGGGAGGGCATGGCCATCTTGGCAAAGTGGGATCTGTGCTCTTGCAGGGTCTATCCCTGTCTCACAGAGATTTGGCAATGGGACGGTTGCATGGAGCCATGCAGTACAGATTGCATCACACGGTGTAGTTGACATAATCCTATATTATATTTCGCTAAGGATTTTTGTCAGAAGCCGTCATGCACAGTAGAGACGCCTGCAAGCGCTGCAGTCATGCTCCGTACAGACTGCCTGTGTTGCGGCTGATACGGAGCGGCGCACTCCAAATTCAGACCGGAGTTGTCCGTATCAGCTGCAGCGCAGGCAGTCAGTACTGCGCGTGGCTGCAGCACGCCAGTGTTGGCCCGTGTACATGGGCTTTAAAACTAGTCAGGTATATTTTAATAGTAATAATTCTCGGAACATAAACCAAGAAAAGCAAAACCTGAAACTACCTTAAGTAGACAGACCTAACTAGATCAAGCCAAATAGTGGTGAAAGTTCCACTTTAAAGCAAGGCTCAACAAACCCCAGGTGCCAGGTTGCTTTGGTGACTAGAAATTGCTTCCTGGCACCTGAAATCACAGACACCCCACCCCCTACCAGACGATGGCGCTGGGAGATCAACATCTGACTTCACCAAGCAGCACTGCTGGCCTTG